>WAAG01087365.1:13668-31416 GCA_013390105.1 Tichodroma muraria | reverse complement strand
TTTAGATAAGAAACCCCCAGTATTTCAGAGTTTTCCACAGTGGTGCAATAGTTTCCGAAGTTTGACACTGCATTTTTCATCTATCTTCTAAATAAAAGTCAAAGATTTAGCACCCAATGGAATAGGAATTCTGTGTGTAAATCAGATCAGCTGTAGAGCTGGTATTGACAATATAGGCTATGGAGAAAAGTGAGGTGTTTTCCATTCACTGTGCTAATTAAAGCTTTTTCATTCATGCATGTACATTCAGCATTATTGCTACCCTTGCTTGGCACTATAGTACAGAATGTGTTATTGCTGATCAGATGACTGGTTTACAATTTATGAAATAATTTATGAAACAGTTCAGCTCTTTTGAGCCTGAGGCCTGGTGCTAGAAATAACATAACTAGAATAGCTGGGTGCTTTCGAGGTAGAAAAGCTCTGAAATCCTCAGGTTTCATTATGAAAAAAAAGATTTTTTCTCATTCAGCTGTCCTGTTAGAGTACTTTGGTGGTCTATGACTATTGTGAGGAATGATAGCAATAGCATGACAAAATTCACAAGTTTGGTTTGAGTAAATTCTTAGGCCACATAAGATATTGCAGAAATGATGGAATGCTAAGCAGACAAAATAAAGCATCATCTAATGGCTGACAACATATGATATCTGTATACATTTAAATGTCATTTTAGGTACACAGCAATTTGTAGAACAGCAGATCAAGGCATTTGCAATTGTATTTTTTGAAAATAAAATGTACTACAAGAATTTGACAGTGTTTTACACTGTCATTTTTAATTATGTTTTAGCAGCGTCAGTTTGCACTTCAATATTGAATATTATTTATTAATTTAGCATCATTATTGCATATGGTGAAACAATTTTACTTTGAAATGAAAATCAAAAACTTCTATTTCAAATATGTTCTTGAAAGATTCTTTTTTTCTTAACATAAATTCTTTCTTGTTGTTTTCTCTCTGGCTACACTGATGTGTGTGAGGTAAAAAGCTCATTTCTTTCCAAATGAATATATAATGATGCTAGTACTAAAACAGTTAACTGGATAGCTGATATTTACAAAAATCTTCAAATGTAATGACTTCAAGTTGTTTGTTGAATATTCATTAAATATCCTTTCCTCATAGGTGTTATAAATTATCTGAAATGCAATACATATACACTTTAAAATTTGACAGAAAATACTCATATTTCTAAGATAAAGGGTTTCTTCTTCTTTAAGGACTCTCTCAAATCATGTATAATCAGGAACATTGGCAACACTGCTGCTCAGAGAAGGACAGAGTGAGCATCAAGAAATCCAAATGAATTCAATCCCATTAAATGTAATGGTGTGGTAAATCTCACTATACCATCTGCTGTAGAAGGCTGACACACTATTGGAATTCCACATCTTATTTACATAGCAGATAAGAATGTGTTGGGAGATTTATATGGTGAATGAATACCCAGAGACAAAACTAAGTTTCTAGTCTGTTCACATCTGGGGAACATCTACATCTGTAGAGCATTATACAAAAACTACTGTAAGTTAGCCTTTCCTGGAAGACCCTGCCACTTCATTCCAATATTACCCATTAAAGAAAAAAATCCCAGCACAAAGTAGTGAGAAAGTTTCTGCAAACACTGGTGGGAGCTGAGCTACTTCATCACAACAAAACATAACCTCCCCTAATTTAGTACATATTTCCCAAAGAATTAGCATCGAACATCGGAACAAATAGGTTGCATCATATTTAAAACATCTGTGCCGAGAGTTCAGAAATCAACCTGTGGCAAAACATTAAGGAAAATATGCCACAGATTTATTTTTTCCCTCTCAAGCACTCAGGTTGACACTCTGTATTTTAACGATTCAAAGCTTTCATTTACTTAATACTGAAACAGAGCTGAGCTGCAGCCCAGTTTTAAACCAGATATCACAGGTGTAACTTGCACAATATGTGAACTACAGAGGAACAAAACACTGCACAGTAGCCTCCACCTGACATGCTCCTCTTTGTCATTATATTTAATAAATCTTGAGCTTGCTTGGGAATGGCATGTCCTTTGTGCACATTGATTGTAAAACCCATCACTTGTCAATTCAGTTGAACATGAAAGTTCTAATACATCAAAAGTGCATAGGGGAGATGACCTGGGCTAAGAAAGCACTTTATGCAGGAATATTAATAGAGTTCTTCTACAGCTGCCTCATGTACTTCAGATTGGAAACCTCTGAACCAAAGCCAATTGACAGTAACATATTTGGAAAGGAAGATGCTTTTAAATTACCTCCTTTCCATTTAATCAGACAAGCAACCTCTGAATCCCAAGCCGTAGGTGAATGTTTAAGAGAACATTCTTTATATAGTTAGCTGAACCATGCCCAAGAGCACCCACTGACAGCTTTCCTATTACCAGAAGGACAATGAATCATATGAACTTTGCTGACACACATGCTGTAATAATTGTTACATTTTCTTTTAGAATATATCTTAGGGCTCACTTTTGGCTTCACCTTAAAGGTGACAGCTTGTAAGCTACATAACCTAGCCTGCCACTAAATCATCAATAACGGTTCATAAAATATCCTGTGATAATTTAGCAGTGCACTGGTTCTGATCCTAATGGAATCAGACATCAGTAGTTATGCTATTTCCTCCTTGGATTCTGGATACTTCTATTGAACATTTGTTAAAACAGTTGTTCATCTACATTGTACATATTCCTGCCAAGCTTCATGGAAATATTTCTATCCATTATTTTTTAATGTCAGCTCTCAGTAGAAGTTTGTCTTTTCTGTTTGGAACTCACTTTGCTGCTATATAGACATCTTTGTTTCATAAAGCTGACATAGTTACAAACATTAAAACAGACACATTTGTATTCCACATTTTAGGATAATGGCAAAATTTTCCCAACAGCTTTCTAAGTAGGAACACATAAACAAGAACAAGTTGTGTATTGTTCTATGGCACAGCCCTATTAATTACGTCTTTTGTTTTCAAAAGCATATCTTAGGCAATCCACATTCATATCTACTTAGTTTTTCTCCACTGAACGCTCTAAAAGGGATTTCTGGGCAGCATTAACATATTTTGGATGCTAAGGCAGTACTAATATTATGATTTTTATAGTTTTGATATATATATATATTTATGGTGTTAAAAAAAAAACAACTGTTTGAAGTTTATTACTTGCTCCTTAATCGTGGTAAACATTTGTCAGTAGAACCAGTGACAAAAATGTCAGCAGAGAAGAGATATCAATAGATTTTAGGCAGTATTTGCTATGTGGTACCCCTTTTGTCCTGGATTCCCTTCTGGATTTTTTCCCAGTTTGGCAGAGCCTTGGCGGGTGCTGTGCTTGGGGGTACAGCCTGCAGGGACCCTCATGTCCCTGCCAACCCTGGCCCATGGGGTGGGAAGGTCTCTGCCTCTGCTGGCAGGCTGTGGCCCCAGAGGTGGGGAGTGCCCTGGGCCCTGCCTGGCTCACTCACCCGGAGTCCCTGGGGGAGGGCAGGTGCCACACAGGGACCTGCAGGGGTGCCACCGACTGCCACCAAACCGAGCAGAGGAGGCACGAAAGCTGGCTGGGTTGAGGGCTCACCAGAGGACTTCCCTGACAGTTTATGCAGCTGATTTAACCAGTGAAGTTCTAGCCCATTTAGCTGAGCTGCTTGTGCAGTCAATAAGCTGGAGCAGCTCTCTCACTTCTGTGGTTTTGTATCAAAGACTTCTGTGATTAGCCCTAGACATCTACAAATGATTACTATTAAATCCCTTCCTCACATTTAGAAATGCTGGAATTTGCCTCATAAAATAATTGTAGTTAAAGACAGTGGTGTTTGTCACTATAAATAAAATATTGGATTTATTACTGTGCAGGTTATTCTGTGAATTAATTTCCGCATAATTTTATGAATTCCTGTAATATTTTAATTTTTGAAGTAGCAATTTTTTAAATTCTATTTTATAATAGAATATTTTTGTTATATACATATAAATATATGTATTAACAATAAATGTTATTTTGCTGTGACAAAAAATTACAATGGAATGCACGAGTCATAACTACTTTGATTGATCCCATCCTGTCCTATTTATATCTTTCAAGGGTAGCATCATTTCTAGGTCTGCCCAACAAAGAAAAAGCTATGGCTTATAAAACAGTGTTTCTCTTGGCCATCTCCAAGAACTCTGTAGATACCCTGTATTGGCTGCAGATGCAGTGGGTGTATGGAATGATTGGAATATGACTCCTTCTGGCTGCTGTGAGGTTTGAGACCTCCAAAGTTTCATCCTGAGAGAATATGTTACCTTTCCTTTCTCGATTTCCCCTGAAGGTCTTCCAAGAAAAATCCCCACGTCTTGTTTGAGTTCTTCAAACCTCAGTAGGTTTGGTAGACAAAAGCTTCGGTACCAGTGTTTTACCAAAAATTTATTCTGGAGGTTTTGATTCCTTGAGCCTACACCCTGCCTTCTCAGAGAACTTCTTCACTCTGTGACCAAACTCTCTCAGCAACAGCAAACACCTGATGCCTCTGTCCCTTGTCACTAGGCCAATTATTTTCAACACTCTGATCTTCCACTTTCTCCTCCCCACACTCTGTCATTTCTCTTTTGTGAGCATCTTGTCTTCAGTTTTCCTTTCTTTCACAATGATCTGTTTCAGATCTAATTTCACATTTCCTCCACTTTGTCCTTGGGACAACTTACTGTATCTCATGTAAGAATAAATACATATATAAATAACCGTGTAAAGGCATGAATAAAGAGGCCTCATGGTAACTGCAAGACTTACTGTGACCTCTTTTTTTTCCTAACCTTTCCTATTGCCTTTTTTTCTTCTGCTTTTTTCTTATGTTACTTCATACTAGGATCTTGTCCTCTTTATGACATGAAGGCATGAAATACCTGATTTATTTGGCAATTCTATTAAAACAAAAATGGAAGAATCCCGTGCAAATGTAGTTTTTTTCATTCACTTGAGCTACCTCTGATTTCCTTAGCCAAAATGAAGAGAAATGGTTGAGCTGCCTTCTCTAGAAAATGTGTTAAGTCCTAATGAACGTTATGCAACAGGGAAACACAGGAGTTATAAAGCCTTTCCAAGACTTAACTCCTATTATCCCCTCTGAAGGGGTCCATCACTTCCATTCTGGGCAAAGGTTGCAAAGACTGCTTGAGAATGATATAAATTTCTGCTTTATTTCTACTACATGAATTTTTGCCTCTCTCTAGGCTGTTTTTTTTTTCTTCTTATAAAAATATCAATCTATTTCACACAGTCTTATCATTTTCAGTCTACAGAATGATACCCATAATAAATGCAGTTATCGTTCAGAGAGGAGTTGTTTTGAACTCTTGATCGCAGGTGGACTATTTTGATAACGTCCAATATCTCTCTACTTCACATAGTTTTTGATATTTTGATAACATCTCACTTATGAGATTGCAGGTTTTTTTCACACATCAGTAAATGTTTAGTTTGTAGGAGGAAAACTTGCTTTGAAGTTTTTAGTTCCTCCAATATGAACTGTGGAAGCAACTGGACAGTATAACTTCTTTTTCAGAGACAGAAATGTTTTATTTACAAACACTCAATATAACAGAGGTCTGAAAATACCAAAGTACTTTTCAGCAGCTAAGGTGGCATTCATTAAACATGGGCTTTAATTTACTTCATGACACTTCAGTTGCTGGTATAATCCACTAATTGAGCTCACAATGTTTAAGAAATACACTACAGTCACAGAAGTAGCACACTGAGTACTACTGAGCACACTAAAGTGTCTGTGGGAAGACCTTACTGCAAAGGGGGAAGAGAAGCAGACAACAACAAACTATGTTTATACAGTCAGGAGATATATTATCTATGTTTTTTTAATGTTAATTTAGTTTGCAACTACTCACTCATGTACTGGTTTTCCCAAATGAATTATCAGACTTTTATCTTAGTTGTCCATTACAACAAAGACATTAACTGTTTCTAACTTTTGACTAATCCTATAGAACATATCCTCTAATGAAAATTATTCCGAATAATGAGAATAATTTCTTGTAAATGGAAATAATGATGACTAGCAAAAGTAATGAAGTTTTCACAAAAAATGGTCAGAAAACATAGATATATAAATTTATGCTTTATCAACAGATTTTTGGCTTTATTTATTCTCAGAAGAATAGATACATTGGAATAGATGCACTGGAAAAAATTACAAGAAGTCTGTGATAGGGCTGCGTGCAAAGCAGTGAACCAAAGTCAAACCTAATGTGAATCAGATTCTATTATGAGTTCAAGTTGTATTCATTCATACAGGTTATTTCTCATTTTTGTACTTCTAATATCCGTCTCTACGTGCAAACTTACAGTTTCTGCTTTAGGTCAGACAGAGGATGGTCTGTTTTTTATGCTTAACCCCACCTATCCAGAGTCATGGAAATTACATAGAAAACGCTATTTTCTGTCTCTGTTGTTGCAAAAATACAACATTGTATGGTCCTGATCACTCAGAGTTACCCTTTCAGAATGAGAGGAAATTGGTGGTGCAGGTAGCCACAGCCTCAGGACCAGCAGCATTTGTAGCTCCACCCACCCTATGTGGAAGCTGCTTTTTGAAGAGAAAATCAGCATCGCAGATTTTGCAAGATAGACTGAATACTCTGAAGTGTTCTGCAGGTATTCCACTTGCTAAATGTGGCTGAAGATGCCTGTCAGTCAAGACATGAAACAGACCACAGAACAGCCAATAACCCTATTCTGCTCTGGAATATTTTCAGATAAAAAATCCAATTATTTTTAAAAAACAGAAAACATAAATTCTTCCAAACCGATGCTGAGTGTAATCTTGCTTCTGAAAATAACCAAAAGATAGTTTCCTCTACAAGGCTACTCTTGTCCTCTTTACAGTCTCTCCATCCTAGTGAGGACAGTGATGTTAGCTCAGAACTGCCACTGTTGAGTAATAAAAATGTGTTTCAAGACATGCAATTTTTCTTTAGTTACTATATTCCACAGATTTACAAATGTTTTGTATGCCTATGAAAAATACAATGCTCTATTCTACCTAGCCAAGGAGCACAAAACTCCATTTTATTGATTGAGGGATGTCAGCAGTAAGCATATTAATACTTATTCACTGTGTTTTTCCTATGGCATTCTGACATTAACTATGATGGAAAAAGCTTAGGGTATTCCTAGTGAAAAAGCACAAAATAAATTGATTTCTTAACAGAAGCTTAGATCTTTTTTTATCCTGAGATTTTAGCCATGCAGGACAGAGCCCATTAAGCAGAAGAGCAGTGAAACAATATTGCAGAACAATGCATGTTTACTCAATAATGAGAAGTTCTCATATAAAACTGGACATTTCTTGTAGGGCGGAATCTTTTCATTCCTGGTTTTGGGAGGGAGGAAGACAGCAGAGAGGAGGGGGAGAATCCTTTAATTGTTAGTGCAGGTTTTAAACTGACAAGCCTCAAAGGCAGAATACTGACTCTTTGATCTTAAAAGGGTTGTTAAAGGATGGTCTCACTTGTGTTTATTCAAATGTTTGCAGGTAAACGCTGATAATCTAAACTGAGTCAAAGCTGCAGAATTTAGCATAAATGATTTGCATATCAAGAGCCTCAAAATAAATACCAATTCAAGAGATCTTAAATGTTGTCAAAAACTAATCATGACTTGAAATTAACTTGAGGCTTGTCTATGTATGAAAGTCTGTGCTCAGGAAACTAAAACATCCATTGGCAACCAGAGGTCTAATAGATGTGCTTAATCCCCACTAAGAGGCTGTGTGGTGGCTGCAGGTATCTGCAGTCATGCACCTGGTGGTTTGGGGCACACCGAGCCACAGGGCAACCTGGCAGGGCAAAGAGCTGAGCTGTGCGTCCTCCCCAGCAGACCTGCTCCACTGGAGACATCCTTTGGAGACAACTTGTAGCTGATTCTAGTTAATAGCTGGGAGAAATGCTCCTGGTGAGTGCTCTTGTAGACAATTTGCATT
Source organism: Tichodroma muraria (assembly GCA_013390105.1). Taxonomy (NCBI): domain Eukaryota; kingdom Metazoa; phylum Chordata; class Aves; order Passeriformes; family Sittidae; genus Tichodroma; species Tichodroma muraria. The sequence continues at coordinate 23,424 of WAAG01087365.1, read as the reverse complement.
TTGCTGTTTCTGGGCAGAGTTGATTCTTCAGCTACTGGATTCTTGACAAGTTTTTTTACTATTTGTAATTAGTCGTATCAAGTAAAAGTATCATAGTTTCCAAATTACTTGATTGTCTTCAAAATCTATTTTTAGCACCTGGTTCCTGCTACTTGTTTTACAGCTAATGACTTCTTGGCATAATTTTGTGCCTGTTACTTGACTGAAGGAATATACATCTTGTAGGACCATGGAGTGACCTGTTTGGGAGCACATATCCTTCATACCTCCTCTCTGAGAGTCAACAAAAATTGTCTGTGTTTTGGAAGTCTTCTGCGTGCACAAATGCTGCAACTGATAAAATGAGACACTAATAATTAACATTTATCAAGTCACATCAGCTGCACAACCCAATTTAATAATATAAGATTAAAGTTTCAGCCTCTTGATTCCCTCAGGGGAATATTTAGGGTATGAGTAAGTATAAAAGAGACTAAGAAATTATTTCAATTTGTGCAAAAATTTGCAAATTGCTTCAGTCTGATGGATGCCTTGTTAGTGGGAAGAGCAGCTGATTGCAGCATCACAGAGTTGGGTCAGCACTTCAGTCCTTCTCCTTCCGTACACTTCTGTGCATTCTCAATTTGCACCTTACATGGACAACAGAGATCCATAAGACTAACACCTGTTCTGGGCATTAGAATTGTATCAATGACAGACTCCCACAAAAGGGAAAAATTAGGAGCAAGAAACTGACTTTTTCAGCTGGTCATTGCTTTATCAATAACTTACTTCAGATGTTTGTCACCTTTCTATTTTGATGTGCCTGAAGTTTGAGCATTACAGGTTACATTACAGCACCTGACATTACAGGTCACTCTTCAGGGAATAAAAGCGGTATGTTACGAATCAATACAGCAACCGGTAAATCATAAAGCGTAGGTTTCAGTTCTCTAGAACTGTGTCTCCATGAAAAGTGTCTACTGGATCCAGCTATGGGTCTTGGGCTGAAATTTTTTATAGGAAAATAGGCTTTACATAGTAAATTTGTTACCTTTTTAAAGACCTAAGTCTTAAGAAGCATATCTGAAGTCCTTCCTTTAGATCTAATGTCCTTAGTTGAAGTTTGCTGTTAGTACATTTCTATTAGGCCATAATTTAATCTGAAATTACTTAGAATAGGAAGGATTTTGAGTAACAAATAGGCTGTTTTTATGGTAGGAAAGCAATTTTTGAGAATTCGTGAAAATTCGGGTTATTATCCCCCTTTCTCTGGAAGGAAGGTCTGCCAGGACCAGAGAGAAGCTGGAGTGCTAACAGAAACACTCAGCACCTGCCTAACACCAGCCCTGCCCTCTGATGATGGCGCTAAATTCTGGCACTCAGAAAACTTTTCTGCTGGTGTTGCCATAGTTCCCTGAGCTCAGCACCTGCAATCCAGCTGCCTCCCACTGCGATGACTCATTGACATTTCAACACTGCTTGTCCACCTTATTGACTCTACAACTTCCTGCCTTACTGCTTTATTCTCCTTCACTTTCCCCAGTCCTGTTCTACCCACCCCTTATTAGTCAGATGTCCACAGCTCATTGGATTCTGAAGCTTTAATTTGCTTTATAGGATGTCTTACTATTGCTTTTCCACTGCTCACCCAACACCTTTTTTCTTCCCCACAACTCCTATCCACAGAACACACAGAGTGCTTTGAATATCTGGACATTACCCCAAGTTCTTATACTTGTAAAGCAGAATAATAACTGACCAACAAGCTGCCACACCTGGTCATTAACAACAGCCAGTTTAAGCCTGTTGCTGTTTGACCAATCTTAGTGTTTTTTGAGTTACTTGAGCCTTTATTTTTAATAAAGATAAGCATCTTTTAGTAAAGATGCTTATCTTTATTAAAAATTCTTATTTTCGAAATTGAAGAGTATATGGTGTAGTTTTTCACCAAAAAGTGAGTACTGTTCTCAAGTTCAGCACAATTATGTGTAGTGTACAAAAAATGACATTAGAAGTTGATTTTCTTAATTTGTGCTAATATTTTTTTGAAAATATACCTGTGCATATCTGGTGATCCCATTTTTGTTTAAAGTTTATAAAAGCACAAATTGAGTGATTTTCTATTTCAAAATCTAAAGCACACTTTCAAAGATTAGGGTAAAGGTTCCTGGAATGTTCACATTAACACCATAGGCTTTTCCACATCATAGCAAGTTAGGAGCTCAAAAGAAAAGTAGAATTAGTTTGGTGCATGACTGAAGTAAGGTCAGATTGTGGGCAGCAGTGTCTGCGTGGCAGTAGAAAGATTTTTTTGATATTACATGGGCTTCATTTGTATCACCAATTACAGTACAGTAATTACAGTGCAGTAATTTGTTTAGTTTCTTCCTAATATGGAATTATAGGCTTAATACATGACTCTAGAAGAACATGATCTTTTGACAAATTTATTTTACATATCACAGCACTGCAAATTTTATTTCAGCTGCAGTCTGATCCTATATTGCACCAAATCCTACTGGGAGATGCTGAAAATCTCAAATTCTGATACACTAAGAATTCCAAACACCTCAAAAAATTCTGCTTATGAGTCTTAATGACACTTCTTGGGCTAAATACAAATACAATTTTTGGCTGTTCGGGCTCACTAAATATAAGTGAATTTACAGTGTCTGGGCCTCAGAAGATTTAGTCCCAAGCACTAAGTCTTGGGAGATTCCAACAACAAAACCTTACACATTTGATCCTGCCAGTATATGATTATCTTAAATACATGAGTGATTGAGCTGACTAAGCTGGTACTGCTCAAATACCCAAAGTTGATAGTATAGTTGTAGAATCATGGCCTTAACATGGGGGAGAAATATTTCTGTGGGGGATTTCTTAGTTCAGGGGCATTGTAATTACAAGTCCTTGTGAGTGAAACTAAGACTGTACCACCAGGTTTATGGCATTGCTTCACTTCACAGTCACTGTCACAAACCCCAGATTTGTATGGTACCATTGAGCATATTTTACACATTCTTTCTTAAGAATGAGTTTGTGATAAGCTAATTTCTGTCTTTTTTTTTTTTTCCCATAACAGCTTTTGTTAAAAGATTTCCAAATTTTAATGCCTAATATGATCTTTGAAAAGCTATACAGTTTTAACAGCCTCTAAATATAAAGTGAGTGAATAAATTGCTAGGGAGTTTGTGGTTTGATCCCAGGAAATCCTGATTAATAGCCTTTAGCTTTTTTTTAGACCACCCTGACTACACTGTGAAAAACAGTTGACTTATTTTATTGCTATTTAGACAGTAATTCAAGCTACTAAATTTATAACTTCTTTTTTTTTTTAAAAAGAACACTAAATGAAGACATAAGAATTTTTATTTTTTCATGTGAGACCATATGCTGAACACATTTCTTGCTCTATTTAGTTCAGTCCTGTTAAAATGTAATTCTCTATATTTGCTAAACACATAAAATCTGTTTTTGGTATGAAAGGGGTCCAGTCAAAAACTAGTGTCATCACTGTGATAGTAATTGTATTCATAATATTCCTATTGATTTTTATTGATCAGGACTTGCACATTCAAAAGTGAAACTAATTTACATGTGAAGCTTCCCAAAATAGGAAGTGGAAAATGAATTTTACAGGATAATTTGTCTGATAATAATTTTTTTTCTCTTTACTTAATGTGCAGTTTAGACAAACAGTATTTTAAGAACATGGTAGTTGCACCTTATTCTTTGCTGGTTATAATATCAATTAATAAAAAAAAGAAAGATGTATTTATTGTTGGTTTAAATCTTGACATTACCAGTCAAGGGTAAGGCACAGAGCTAAACTGAGTCCTTTTGTTTTAATGACTTGTGATTCTTCAGTGCTAATCACCTTGTAGAAACTAAATTGCTTTGTAGACCAGATTTCCAGAAACCTGAATGGTTGTTGACCCGGACTTGGGTCTGAACAAAGGTGGTGAAACATGGCCTGTGATGTGAAACTGCTGTACAAAAAGGCTCTGTCTATACAGAGGGTGTTTTCATTACATGCACTGTGATCATGTGCATACAGAAAAGACAGTTTTTTTCCTTATTAAAAAGAGAACTCTTTTGGTCATAGTATTTGCAGTAATAATGGATGCAAAAAAAAAAAGAATTAATCTTCTACAATGCTACCACAGAAAGCTGATTATTTATAAAATATTTTCCATGGTGTGCAAAATATAACAAATCTTGTTGAGTAAAAAAGTACACTATATATATATTTATAAACCTCTGATAGATCGGTAGCAATAAACAGAATAAATTTGCATTGTTTTTTCAATATGCTCAGATTTGCTTCTCTTTTCAAGAAGAAATAAATTATTTTCCACATAATAGAAAATTGAGTTTACTATTTCTAAAGTGCTCCTAACACAGAAAAAGGAAACATATTTTAATATTACTGCTTATCACAGGCACTTAAGGCAACACCATCCCCCCTCAAGCTTTCTACTCTTAAATAAAAAAAGGGAAAATCCCATTGTTTTCCTAGGTTCCCTTTGCTTCTAGTGATTGATGTAGAATTTTACTGCCATCCAATGGCAAGGACCTATTATAGCCTAAGTAAATGTCTAATGCTTTTTGATCAAATTGCAGTCCAGGGAATTTAACTTATGCTGCACACTTAGAACTTACATCAATACATCTCTGTTCCTTACACAGTGAAAAAGAAATATGACTACGGTTTCAATTTATTCTGTGTTTCCTAATTCAATTTTACTCTGAATTACTAATATTGTGGTACATAATTACCTAAACGAATAAATCAACCTAAGCTACTCACTAAAAAGAACATTAGCGTATAATATTAATTTTTGCCTGTACTTTGTCATATTAGTTTAAAAGATTCCTTTTGCTACAATTAAGAGCATTTTCCTAGTTGTTAAAATATTCTTTTGCTAAAGTACTTTTCTCCACTTTATTTACTGTGTTTGGAGATTTCACAGTTGTTATTTTACCCTAAAGAATTGTTTTATGATGCTCAAATGTGTCATAGGGGGGGTTTTCTGCATTTTTTTTCCCTTTTAACTCACATTCAGAAACCTTTAGAAAAGAAAGATAACTGCTTAATACTGTAATCTGAAATATATGGATTTTGGTTTACTTTTATCCTCCGTGCTTTCCAGATTCACCTTCAACTGTCAGTCCAACACAACAGTCATGCTTTAGGCTTCTAAGAAGAAATCTAAAGTTAACACACTTCATTTTTCAAGTGTTTATTTTACCGAGGAAACTACATAGATATATCTAAAAGAAATAACTTCAGATCTTAGCCAGAGTATAAAGCTAAGCCTCCATCTTACTCAACTAAAACCTTCATCACTACTAACTAAAACCTACAATAATTAGTGGCTCTTAAAAGAGAAAAGAAGACCTAAAAGGATGAAGGAAAATATAAGTTTAGAATAAAAGAGAAAAAACCCCAACAAAACAGAGATGAAAAATAGACTCTGTTATTTGTTGTTTCATTTTAGCTGGATGACTCCTCATGTGCTGTCACTTGGTGAGGATTGCTCTCCAAGCCAAAAGACACACTTTCAGAGACATAAAAGAGACCAAACCCATGTCCCGTTTGTATCTCCTCTCACAGAGGGCTGCCTGATGTGCCACAGGTGTATTTCTATTTGAATTTTTAAAACATTTTTGGCTTCTCACAAAGATGTAAAGAGTGGATCTCCACTTTTAGAGTCAGAAAACGTAGGAACACTTTTGAAGTGATGTTGATCTCTTGCCTTTATTTGAAGTCCTTTTAACAACTCCATTGCCATAATCTTTGACTATTACCATGACTGCTTAGAAAGAATAATCTCTGATTAAATTACATCATTAACTTGCAGCACTCCAAATCATGTAAGATTACAGGAGATGGAGCAAGAAACAGAAAAAAGAGCACATTCCCAAAAGACTGCGACAAATGCCTTATGTGCATGCCTTAGACAAATTCTACACTTACTAAAACAATTGCAAAATTAAATCTTTCCTTCTCTAACTGAACTACATTGACAATAATCAGCACAAAATCTTTGGGGTGCATGTGCAAAGAAAAGAGTACCATGCTTAAAGATATCAAAAATAAAGTAGGTATGTATATGCTGTTTCCTACTGTAGTTCTTTAATACTAAAAGAACGCGTATAATAGAAAAATACAATATGAAAATTAACATAATAGGAAGTAAGTTGTTTGTATCATTGTGTTTACTCTGTAATTAATATCAGGACACCACAACTGCACCTGGAAAAGACAACTTACTCTTCTCAGTATTGCTGTATTAGCAGTTGATTGGAAAATGAGGGAAACACTTCTCTACACATTTAAATTTGAAAATAAAGTTTCATGTAATGTAGACATTCATAAAATTTATAACTGGATATAAATTTTTGTTGAAAACAAGGATAAATTATCATGATATCATGACATACAAATGTGTTTGGTTCCCTCCACCTCTCTGAGTTTGTATTGTGAAAGAGCACTAGTCTTAGAAAAGCAGCATGGGTACATGGTCTTCCTTGGGAATATCCATTTATTTTTAGCTCAGTTGCTAATTATAGCTAGTTATTGTTAGCTAAGTTGCTAATTCATTCTCTAAAGTGTTCCTATTGCTATAGTTCTCCAAGTTTTGTGTAGTATTTGCTTATATATTTGCTTATGCAAGTTTATCAAGTGAAATCTGTTTTAAATTAATTTGTGCAAAAAGCTACGCTCTAACTTCAATTTTAATACTTCAAGTAAATATACCTTTCACGAAACAGATACTTTCTCTTATTCCTCAAAAGTCACTTAATCTGTTTCTATAAATAGGTAGGAGGAAAAATTTAATTTCAACCAATTCTTCTTTCATGTTTTGAATAACAGGTTGTTTTAGGTTTTTTTTTCTCTGTGCTTTGATGGGAAGGTCTGTGTGACAGCAAACAAAGCTGCACTGGCTTTGTAGCCCTCATTTTATGAGACCTGAGATAAGCTGCTCTCTGCATGGGTCTCCACGAGTTCAGCTCCATGGCCACAGCACATGGGCAGGCCTCAGGAAATGGAGCCTTCCCCCCACTCCTGTGCACAGATGTGTGCAGGGAGAGAGGTCTGCTGGGGAGGGGCCCTGCAGGTCACATGCACAGCACAAAAAGGGCATGTGGGAGCTGGATGACGTTCCTGGGTGAATTTGGGGCAATGCCATCGTCTCAGTGCTTCTGCCAACGCTGGCAGAGCTGGTAAAGTGGAGACCACGGAGAATACAGCGTGTAGCATTTGTTCACGGGCTAGAGTTGCCTCTATTCAGCTATTTCCCCCACTGCAGGAAGTATCACCAGTCTATCCATCCATGATTTCCTGTGGCCAAGAAGGGTGGAGAGCCTGTGCAGTGACAAGAGGAGACCCTGCCACCAGCAAGAGGGAGCACCCAGCCACCGACCTTACCCTGGGAGAACTTTCTGCTCATCACCTCCCTCCTTTCACTTTCTCCATGCTAATGCATATTCAAACAATTCATTAAAATAACCAGAAGGCAAACCGCCATTGAATCACCAGCCCTCAGTCCTGAATAAGCTGCTCACAGTCAATTGCCTTTTTCCTAGTTTAATTTTCTTTGTGCATTTTATAGTGCTCTGTGTGCTCAGAGACAATCACTTCTGCAAAGCTGCATTTCATTTCCTCTGACCACTAAAACTGTGATCTGCTTTGCTTGCCTGAAACAACTATCATGCACAGATTTTAATCATTTAGTCATGATTTAGCATGCATGATATATGGGCATCATTATTAATGGCTGCAATATCTCTTCTTTTGGCTATTTAACATGGGGAAGATGCTCTTTGTTATTAACATCTGTTCATCAGGGACACAAACCTTCGCAGCATTACTAGCACCTTCTGTTTTTGTCAGGAGAAAGGAAAGTGATCAAGAGCCTCATCAGAGCCTAATTTGGCACTGATGTGTTTTCCTTTCTCTTAACGTAGCCTAGATCTAAATTGTTCTTTAAAATTACCGTAGCTGTTAAAATACTGCTCAATAACTAGATCTGACTAGGGGTAGACTAAGATGGTACAGACACCAGTGTATCATTATTTAAATGTTATGGTTGGGTGGGGGGGGCTACAAGATGAAAAATAAGTTAATAAAAGATGTGGTGGAATTGGAAAATAAGATTAGTGAAGTGCTTTAGCTGCAAAACCATCTTCTAGCTATGAAAAGACGGCTAATCTTATTTTTCTCCCACTAAGCTCATTCCAGTTTTTCTGCAGTCCAGTGAAGGCCTCACAGCAGAAATGTCCCTTTTACATTTACCTCGTTATTGTAGCAGGCACTTTATTAAGCCTTTTAAGGATGGGTCTGGTGTTCCCAGTAAAACAAGGGTCTGGTCCTTGGCTGCTGCTTTCCAGTGCTGCTCTGGCAGGGGCAGCAGCTGTTTGCGGAAGGGTTTCCCTGCTCAGCTGCTTCCCAGGTGGGTCAAACCCAAAGGGATGGGTGTACTTTGAGGACAAACTGAGCTTGAACTTTTTTTGCACATCCTTCTTATGGCAAAAGTAAACAAAAAAATGGATTTCTACAAAAACGTTTGATTCTGTGAGTGCTGCCGATACTGAAGGAAATATAACAATGTTTGTGCTACAGAGCAGGAACTTATTTCTTCCTAAAAGGAAGCATCAAAATCTGATCATGGAGATAAAAGAAAAAACTTCTCATGAATGTACTCTATGTGATTAAAACTCTAGCTCCCTATGGTTTAGACCTAGAAGACATTTTAATTATCTAACATCTTGCTATTTATGGAATTTTGACTGCAAATGTGTCTGACATAGTGTTTCATGGAATATCCTTTCCTCATATAAGACTTTTTTTATACTCCAGATGTACAGTAAACAACAAAAGCCTGTTTTATCTCTTATCCTTCATCAGATAAAAGTGAAAGATAGCTAAAAGAAAAAACCTTTTAAAGAATATTTTTAATCATAGATGTCCTGCTTATAATCTAAAATTCCATAACAATCTCAAGAATGCTTTATCAAGTAGACCCAAACTACACAGAACTGAAAAATTCAAATATTAACAAATATTTTGAAAAAAAAAATTAAAAATAGGCAAAGAAAAACCTTATACTGTTCTCATTTTTCCAGGCAAACAACATTAATATTTTTTCCACATAATTACTATTTTTAATCAATTTATCAAATATAAGTACCATCCTATCACAAATTAGCAGCACAGAGAGAAAAAAAATTAACGTGATAATCATAAGCATGTTTTGGTTCTGAATACTTAAGTAAGAGCAACTTAATCACCAGGGTGATTTTCCAAATGTTATCCAGCCTATGGGATAAAACCGCTGCTAATAGTTTGCAAATGAGAACATAAATGGAGCATATGAAAGGTAGATATCAAACTTACAGTGGAATGTCTTTAAATTTTATATTATATTGACCACATAAATGGTGTTTTAAAATCAGGGAGTTACTATATACAGAGCATGAGAAATATGAAGGATCTCAGACAGACTCAGCCTGTGCCAAGGGTTTGAGTGGTTTCTAAAATTACCTTATCACTTCTTAAACTTAAGCGTTGGACTAATGTTTTAATATAGATAAAATACTATCAAACACTGTCTCAGGGGCTAATCCATTTCCTAGGTTAGTCCCCGGGTTTAACTGCTGTGAAGCAAACTGACTGGCATCGGTCAGGCCAGGTTTTGACGCACAGAAAAAAATGTCTCAGTGCAGCGGCAGCGGCAGGCGCTGGCGCGGACGGGGGCTCGGGGG
>WAAG01087365.1:0-13355 GCA_013390105.1 Tichodroma muraria | reverse complement strand
TGTGCGGCCGGGCAGCGCTCGCTGCTGCCGCTCGGGCAGGGCGTGCTCGCTGCAGCGCAGCTGGCACCCGGAGCTATGCCGGCACCGGCTGCGCCCGCGGCTCCTCGCTGCTGCTGCCGTGCCCGTCATCCCCATCATCAGTGATTAATTAATTCAGGATTTGTCAAAAAGAGTTTGTAAAAGAAGTCTCTAAACTGGCGTGTGTGTGTGTGTAAGGTAGGACTATATTCCAAGAAGGAGTAACCACTGAATTCATATGTACTTTGTAAAACCATTTTCACGATATTCTAGCTTGTCTTTGTGCACAGATGTACATCTATACGTTCATCCACTGATTCCACAGTGTATCTTTAGTATGCCTTCCTTTTAAAAACAGTCGTGTCAGGCTCATTTTATATGATGGGCTTCATCTGATATCCTGGTGCTTGGCGGCAAACACCTTCAGAAGAAGTTATTAAGTTAAGCATTATTAACATAAAAGTAAAAATACTATTATTCTATTTGCATTGTCAATGAAAATATGCTTGTTAATAAGTAGAAAGGAGACCTGGAGGAAATTATTCCTTTATCTTTTGGCCGCTGCATTTTTTCTGTTCACATAAGGAGAAAGGGGCTTTTAAAGGCAGATGTGGTCAGCTTTCAGTTAGCCAAATTTGGGTTGTTTGTGCCAGGGGTGCAGGAACAGCTCAGGACCAACTGCCCAGGTGCAGCAACACTGACACTGCTCTCAGGAGCAGGCAAGTACAGCTGGTCCCCTGTCACATAGGGCCTGAGCCAATAAACCATCCAAATCTATGATGGCTGTGTGTGTGCTCACCTCCTGCCTTGTCTGGCCGTGGTTCCATGGCAGGAGGTAGAGAGATAAGTTATCTTAAAGCCAGTCAGATCCAGCTGGGGTCTTCTAAGTCCACTCAGGTTGTGCCCATTGAACTGAACATGTGGAAATACATTTTTGGAAACAGATTTCCAAAGGGCTATTTTGGACCTTAATATAACAAAGTCCATGCAACCAGGTGCTTAGAGCATAATGCAGGTACACCAAATAGCTCTGCAGGAGACAGCTTTGATACTGCAAAACTCATCCTGTTCTGGAGCTACTTGGTTTGTCTAAGTGAACCAAACCTGGTTTCTCACAGAGGTGCTGTGAAATACACGTGTACTGTGCTGGATTTGAATTCTATAACATTTCTCTGCTTCTCTGAGCATTTGCATCAAATGTCAGCAAGGCTCTCAGTGAGGAGGAGACTGTGAAGAGCTGCTGGCACGCACACACATGACACGCAACCCACTGGGGGCTACTGCTGAACTGCTCTAACCAACACAAATGTGGTAGCAGTGCGTCCAAGCTGACTAAAAGCAGAGGGTCTGGAATAGCTTTTGCAAGCACCATGTTCGATGAAAATACTTACCTACTGCTTACTAAAAGCACCATCCAAACTCTGTACTCCTTGAGAACAGGAATGTTTAAAACATGGTCCAGGGCAAAGAGAGCTTTCAAAAATGTCTTGCATGCTAAACTCTAATTCTGATCCATAATTCCCCCTACACTTATTCTGCTAATTTGTGCAATGTCATTAGAACTTTCTGAGAGACTGCTTCTACTTAGCATCTCTGTGCATCAGTCCACGTACAAAAGTCATTCACACAGTTTTGACCATAATGTTCTGATCAGGTAACAAGTCTTTCGGCTATCAAAACTTACTGCTACTTCTTAGCAAGGCATCCTTATGTTGGCAAAAATAAATGCAGGGCATTGAATTTACAGTAGGGTATTTTCCAACAAATTTTAAGTTAATAGACTAATGACAATCAGCTATGGCAGTGCCCAAAAATTTCTTGGGTAACCCATACCACATTTCATGTTCAGAATGAAATTTATTTACTTCTGAACCAGGGTGGAGAAGATTTGGGCTGTCACCGTGCCACCCGTGAAGGGTTAACAGCAGCACTGGCCCTATGCAGCTGAGGGGCAACCCCACCCTGGGTGGGGCTACCAAGGTCTGCAGGCTAGGCTTGCCTGACTAGCTGCTGGAGCACCAGAAGGAGGTCATTCTGGGTACTGGTGAGAAAACAGCTGATTTGGAGGGTTTCCTTGTGTTCCTTTGGCTTAGAAACTGGAGGTGCTGGCTGCAAGTGGTAAGTGGTTTACATGGATGTTATGGTCACAAACTCATGCTGGGTAAAGGAAAATGGTGCTGTTTTAAAACGGGTTGAAAATAAAGAAGAGGTGTTTGTGAAGAAGAGAGTTCCTGTGCTCAGGTTAGCCTGTTGAAGTGATTATCCCTGTGACTCCCAACTTCTCTCACCTCAGGGATTCTGAGGAGTTTCAAGGTGTTTTAGTGAGAAGGGCTGTTTGGCAGAGTGGAGGGTGTTCATTCTCAGTCATCATGGATAAGAACAGGCAAGTGTGGACCTTCAAAACCTTGCTAGCTGATTCCCTGAAAACCAGTTTTCCAAAAAGAAAATTGAAAGACAAAACACTCAGACAGTCGAGAAAAAACTAATTGCTATAAAATATTTTATATGGGTACTGTAAATGTAGTGGAGATGTGGAAATGTAAGCTTGCAGTTTGACAAGGGTAGGAATACATCAGTTCCTGCATTTTGACACAACTTTGGATAAATGCTGCACAGTGTTCCAAATCAAGTGGAGTTACCATGATGGGAGGCTAGTTTTCTGGTATTGGATGATGGAGCTGGGTTGATTTTCTTCATTCTTTCATTCAAAACCGGGTTATGACAGATGAAAAAGTAACATCAAAACAACAAAGTTTGTGAAGCAAGCAATAGTAGGTCATGTGTTGAGATACTGTCTTCTGTGTGTTTTCTCTCTGCTCTGGAAGCAGCTTTAGAGCTCGAAGGGCAGTGCAATCTACTTAATCATTGCTAATCCAAGAATTCAAAACACAGAAAACTGTTATGCCATGAAATTGCTCCAAAGGTTCAAATATCTTATGTGCCAGCACAGCAAGTTTCCCTTGAGGTTCTGTCAAGACTGAATTTAAATTGCTTTGAGTCCAGGTAATTCCAGGCAAATTAGCTTCAACCACACTGAACCTGGAAAACTGCCTCGTTCAGGAAGTGGTGAGATTCATGCCTAGAAAACCCCAATTGTATTCTGCTCCAGGGGCTGGGTATAAATCTTTAGTGTTCTCATTAATCTTTTAAGCTGGGGAACATAAACATCTGGAAGCTTGCACTTTCAGAGTCCTGTAACAACATCTCCAACTGGTTATTTCACTTCTTTTGTCTATAGTAATGCCCCATTTTATTCCCCATGTATTATTCATATATACCTTAAATTTAATCACCAATCCACTAAAGTTAAACTCACACTACACCTGAGATACAAACACCATCACACTGGAGTTGAGAACACATTATGGTTTATCCATAATTACTCTCATGCTGAGGTAAGGTTCACACCTTTATTTTGTGATACCACCAAAGCTTTTCTGATTAGCAGAGCCTTTTCATGCCTGTACAAAAAATGCAAAATGGTCTTTTTCTCTTGGGTCCTTTCTGCGCAGGGAAATATTTTTTTTATTTCGTGTTTAGCCTTCCAGTTAGCTGTTTTCTGCCATGTCTGAAAGTGGAGTTTGCCAATTAGGGATGTGCTGCCTTTGATTGCTGGAAGCACTCAGGGTGTTTCCCCTGTGTTCACCATGCAGAAGCACTGCTGGAGGCTCCTCGTGTTCCACAGGGAACATCCTCTGCCCGAGCCAGCAGTTTGTGCCCTGTGCTCATCCCACCTGGCAGTCCCTGTCTTCAATGGCTCCCTGCACAATTTGGTGATTTCAGCAGTGAGAAGAGACCCCACTGTAGACTTGGCAGAGTATTTTTAGAGACAGCTCCTTGGTATTGTTGGGACAGAGTTTACACCGGTGCCCTGTGCTGCAGGGTGCTGTGCTGTGCAGGACTGGCTCCGTGCCTGTGCTGGCAGGGCAGAGGTCTTCTGCTAAAGCACTGAACATCCCATGGCACCATGGAATCAAGCTAGTCTTGCAGGTTGGATGTTCTGTTTAATTACTGGAATTTACCTGAAAGTCTTTGAACCTGCTGGTCTCTCACCTGTTCAGAGTCACAGATTCCCACAGATATTTGCTGTTGGTTACCTGTCTCTTCTCTAGTTTTGCCCCCCTGTAATAAAAAAATAGACATTTGTGTGGATGTGGTGCTTAGGAACAGGATTTAGTGATGGACTTGGGCCCAGTGGTTGGACTCAGTCTTAAAGGTCTTTTCCAACCTAAATGATCTGTAAGTATATATGTATATATATAATATAATCACAGAATTCTAGAATGGCCTGGCTTGGAAGGAACCTTAAAAATCATTCAGTGATTCAGTGTCAACCCCCTACCATGGGCAGGGAACCTTCCACTCGATCATGTTGCTCAAATGCCTGTCCACCCTGCCCTTGAACGTTTCCAGGGACGTCCACAGCTTCTTTGGGTAACCTGTGCCAGTGCCTCACCACTAAAGAATTTCTTCCTGATATGTAATCTAAATCTATTTTCTTTAATTTAAAACCATCCCCCCTTGTCCTATCACTCTCTGCCTGAGGAAAAAGTAGTTCTTCCTCTTTTTTGTAAGCCCCCTTTAAGCACTGGAAGTCTGCAGCAATGTAGAATAATTAGCAATAAATCTTGGGTGGACAATTATTTCAGGATGCACTTTTATCTTTTTCTCAACTTGTATTTTTGTCAGGCTGCCTAAAAAAACTCTGGATTTGAGAAGGAAACAAATGACACAAAAATTCAGGCATGAAGTAATCACCCGTAAGTGGCCTAAAAGCTGCTTAGGTGTAACAGTTTTCAGTGTCTAATTAGTAAGTTTCATATTTATTCAGCTAAAAAGTGCTAGAAGTTTGAAAATTCTTTGATTTTTATTTTTATGGGAAGCAAAACTAAGTTAAATGCAGAAAAAAAATTGGCTTGTGTCTGTGATAAATATGAAAATGTTGGTGCTTTGTTCAGTTTCTCTGTGTTTTCATGTGCTCTGTATGGACGGAATATATGTACTTGCTGCTTTATACAGAGGTCTGAACTTTTCTCCAATCTTTTGCGATACCTGGAGTCAGTAGTGCATAAATCGAGTGAAAAAATTTATTTGAGTTTGTTGTCTGGCCATAATTAAATCCACTAATATTGTTCTAATGTTGCCTTTGTTACAGAAATCACTGTGGTGAGTGCTACATCTCACCTTATGTTATCTTCAAGAAAAGCCTTTTATGCTTACATATTTAATTATCTAGCATTCTTTTAATGTATTTGTCAAGCAATCTGAAATATATTATTGCAATACCATATCTGCAGTAGTATCTCCACATAAACAAATGTGCTTCTTAACTACTGCATTGAGAACTCCCTCTGGTAGGATTCCCAAACTGCTCTGCAGGTTGCTGGCTACAGCAGACTACCAAAACAAATCTCTTACCATGATCAAGGTCAGAGCCAGGTCAGTCATTCACAGAATATTACATCTCTTCTTGGAAGCAGGAAGCATTTGATATTTGATTTCCCCATGCACTGTTCTTTGATGGATTTTCCTTTTCTTTCCTGCAGAGGGAAGAAACTGTTATGTTAAAACTGTTATGTGTATTTACATGTAATGACTGATATTTATTTAATATTGATAGTGTCCTGGAAAACCATTAAGGAAATGCATCTTCTGGCTCTGCAAAAGTATGCAGTGTGCTATTCTCCTGGGGTCTAAGGTAATCCTTTGTGGGAAAAGTGCGTTCACCTGAGGACACTGCTAGAGGTGGTTTGCAGTCACATCAGTTATTTCAGTAAATGGTTAATCCCCAGGCAGACTTTGGCAATGATTTATGAAGGATCTAGGAAAGGAGCACTGCAACCACTTTAGATGGCCAGGTTATCTGGGTAATTGTGCTAGGTTTATTTGCCAGGATAAGACCAAGGTTTTGTTTTCTGTATATGTATGTATCTACAGCTATGGAAAACTAACTGACTGATACTGTGGCTGAAAACTGAGCATTCTGTCTGTGGCTGCAGAATCCTTTAAATCCTGCATTTCTGGTATCAAAAATAGCAAGGAGATTACTTGGTCTAGAGAAGGAATCCTGTTTTTCATTTCATCATCTTCTCCCTTTTACATTGAGAGTTAATAAAATGTTTATTTTGCATTGTTTTGTGATGTGTGGATTTTTATTGTTGTTTAGTTTCTTTAATTTTTTATTCCTTTTTTTGTCTAGAGTTCTACCTGGTTCCCCTTCCCTGGTTCTTGAATGCTAGGGCTACCAGTGTCTTCTGATAAAGGGAATAGCTAAAAATCTGGATAGGTTGTTGCCTATCTTTCATCTTCCTTAAGAAAGTGGCCTCTTGTTTGCATGTTGCAAGTGTTATGGTGATGGAATGGAGGAAAAACTTGGGGTTTATGAGGTCAGAAATGATTAAAAACCCAGTTAACTGAAGTCGTATTCCTGTCTGTGACAAGACTGGGCAGCTGTGTGTTACAGAAAGGAAAGGTGGGAAATCTGATGAAGCCTGGACTGCGTGAATCATGTCGCACTGGATGTATTACACGAGAGAGAAGCCAAATACCTCACTGCTGTTGGTCATCTTAACCTTGCTGTGTGGAAATTCCGGGTCATGCGAATAGAAATACCAAAGAATCTTCCCCTAGCTTGAGAAAGTGTGTAATCAGTGATAGATTGTTCTTATCTTGGCACTTCTGTCTTGTTATTCGTGAGAGATGAAGACTGAAATACGAAGTAAATCCCAATACAGAGTACCTGTGATGGATAGTTGGCTTTCTCTTATTGTTGCTTGTAGTTCTTTAACTGCTTGTCATTAAAGACTGAGGTGGTAGAAGAGGGAAACTGCTTTGGACGTTTTTATGGCTCATTGCCTTTCTATTTATTCTCTTAGCCTCCGTGTCCTGGGCAAGATATTAAAAATCTTTGTTGTTCTTGGAAAAAAGGCCTAAAAAAAAATCTTCACTAATTTCTTTGCAATCAGTTTTATAGTTTAACTGACGAGGAAGCTGAGGTTGATGGTTCAGGGATGCCAATCACTTTCCATAGTTATTTTTAGATACAGAGCCTAATATTAGAGACAGGCACTTGTGCTAGTCTTTCACTAGGATGGTAACCATCATGTGCAAAACTGTGTGTGATTTTCATCACATGCATTAAATCAGAACCTGAAAAGGTAGAGAGTTTCTTCTGCCAAGGGAACCTGTAGGTGCTGGATTAGTGCAATAAATACAGTGGTCTTTTATCCAAACAGCCTCCCTTGCTGAAACACATGGACGCACATAATGTACCTTTTTGGTTTCTTCTCTCCAATTATGCTAACAAGCTTCATGCTGAGAAAGGATTAGGGCTGATGGACAATCAAAGACAATGCTTCCTTCTTGGTAAAAAGGTGTGAAAAGATATCGGCCCTGGTGCTGGAGTTATTAGGCATACCTGCAGGAGGCCATGTGACTAAGTTAGGCTTTGAGAGACTGAGGTATAGAAATTGCTTAGTCACTATTCTAAGCTCTTCAATGACATCTTTAACACCTTTTGATTCAAAGGCAAAGCCACAATGCAAACATTCCCCTGGCAGGTTCTGCTCAGTGTTTGTGGCTCAGCGGGGCAGCAGGACACCTGGCTGAGTAAAATTCCCAGTGGGAGACCTGCACTCGCCCTGCCAGCAGGGCACGGGCACCTGCAGGTGCTCGGAAAGCAAAGCTGCAGATTAAAGAGGCAGGAAGGTCCTATGGAATAAACCCTCTGCCCGTTTCATTCTGTATTCCATAGAAGGAGAGGAGCAAATTAAAAGGTAGAATCAAAGGAAATGGTAAGTCCCTCTCATACTTTTTATTAACTGTACTATTGCGTCTTTGGAGCACTTTAAAAAGCCAAAGCAAGATGGTCAGGGAGAGACAAAATTTATTGCTTAATTGTATTACTAAGCAATTATGACTTACTTTTAAAAAACAAAATGCCTCTGCAATTTCAGCCTCTTTATCTTTACTCAGGCTTTCCTGAAGATATTTTACTTCAATTTCAATAAGAAAGATTTAAAGATTGATTCAATTTTATCTCTTCTTTGTAGCTGGCTGTTTATTATCCCTTTTAAATGTATTCCTGACTTTTTGTGTGTAGTTCTTTTGGAACTCCATAATTATATCTTGCCTGCTTTCTGCCTTTGTTACTAACCTGTGAAACCCAGTGGTCTCCAACTGAACTAATCATAAAATACTATGTAAACATCTCCCTGCATCAAGGATATAGATTAAGTTACATTCCACACAGACAATGCGAAATAAAAATATTGTAACTGAGAAATGGGTATCTAATACAAATGTTATTAATGTACCTCCCAAAGACTGCTCAGAGGCAAAGGTGACCGCAGGGGCGGAGGTGGATGGTTACAGGCTGCCTTCTCTAACATCTGTGTAAATACTGGAGTGGTGGCCCCTCTAAGTTACAAGGGCTGCAGTTTCAAATATTAAACTACAAAAAAGTCTGTGACTGTACTAAAGAAATTGCCTTTAGTATCTTTTCTTTTTTCTTTTTGGCTGCTGGTATTAAGAAAAATACCAGAAGACCACCAAGGAAGAAAGAGGCAGGAAAAGGACAAAGGCATAATGAATGAATGCCAAGATTTAATTGACACAGTAGTGGCTCATACTCTCTGTTCTCTTTGTGGAGATGTTACTCTTTGGATGTTGATAACAATAATCTTCCAAAGAACCATATTCAATGGACTTATAACCCTTCCAACTATTATTAAAAGGAAAAAGGTATCTTCTTTAAATCATATTCTTTTCCACAACAGCCAAATACCCTGAACCTTAAAACAGCAAACCAGAGTGTTTAGAATAAGTTTTGATATCAAGCAGAGACAGTTAACTGTTAAAAATAGCCTTAAAATTATCATTGCTGTAGAAGCACCAACAGCCTAGAGGAAGGGATAGGTAGGTTTAAAATTGAAAACTGGGATGCTAAAGACCTATGTTTCATTCTGTCTCTTCCAATTTTCCTGGCAGACTTCTCTGAAAGACTTTTTTAAATTCACATAAGTCTGATTTTTTTCACCCCCAGCTTCAGGCTCAGTTTGCAAACTGGTGTCATGATACCTGTGTAAAAATGCAAATATGAGTATGTGTTACAATTTATAAATTGCTCCACTGTGTTGTTTTAAGAATATATGGAAGGAAAATGTAGTTGAATATAAATGCAGCCTGTTTTATATATATATATGAAGAAATGATAATAGGCTGGAAATCACCACTTCTAAATTTCAGCATTTCTATTTTCTCTTCAGAGGAAGGAAGAGTCAGGGAGGTCAGGCAGGACAGGGAGGTCTTATGACCTGTCCATATGAACTAATATCAGTAATAACAAAATTAGTGAAGATTTAAAGTTTTACACTGCAAGCATTCACATGAGCTTAATATCAATTACAATTTCTGATTATACTTAAACTAGATGAAAACTGCTTTTAAAAGCAGAATTCTTAGTACATCTGGGTAGAGTAGAAGAAAAACGTAAGATTGGATCAGGATGCTTTTGCTGAGCCTGGGAAGTATTGTGTCATTATTTTGTCAGTTCCCTTAAAGGAGGTGGCTCCATGGTGCATGTGGAATTTTTTTTAAGGAAATTGTGAGGTCTAGTACTGACCTAGAGAGATTTTCCATGGACATCTAATGATCTCTAAGACCTAAACCCACTGTGATTTTATCCATAAACACTACTTTGAATATTTTCATTTCACCTTCCTTGTGTTTTTATATTTAGCTGAAAAGCATTTATTTCATGGCAACACAGATTTAAGTTCCAGTCTAAACTGAAGCTTTTATCTTCTGGTTTCTCTTTGAAGTGGGAGGGAAGGAACACAGGGACAGGGAAAGAAGTACAGTACAGAATTGCTCATACCTCAGTGGTAAGGTGATTTACCTGGTTAGTACAGAGGTTGTTTTTTAAAAATTGGAGGTAAAAGGCAAAATATCAGAAAGTTCACAACTATGCAGATAAACCCAATTTATGCACAGCATGTGGTTCGGTATAGAACTCCTGTAAGTTGTACTGATTGTGGTCTTCCCTGTGACAGTGTCAATGGAATAATTTATATAAAAACCCCAAACAAACAAAAGAAAAATCAACCTCAAGACACTAAAAGAACCCCCGAACCTTCATTTTTGTGATGGTTGAATGAATTTGTGTTTTGACAAATGAAGATCAGTCAGTTTGACTTTTTAATTTTAAGAGCTTGTCTCCAGAAGAAACCAAATACTTTTCAATTTAAACAAAAACATCTCCAACCACCCCTTCTTTCTGTAGCGTGGTTTCTCAGAGGAGCCCTGTGTGGCACAGTGCAGTTCAGTGGTGATGTACATGTGTCAGACATGCAGGGTTATCCTGGTAAGTGCGTCTCTTAAACAGATCGTCCAACACTGTACCACACAAGACTGGCCTGGTATTACCTAAGAAAAAGATGTTTTAATCACTCAGAATACTTGAAACAGCTGGGCCCAGAAAAGTACAAAATTACATATGCAGCTGCAGTAGTGCCAATGCTGTGTACGTATGTGAAGATTTTGATTGCCACACTGGCAGAATATTGTACTGGATTGCAGTACAATATCTTTAAGTCCATATACAATACAGCTATCGACTTGATGTTAAAGATGAGGCTCATTGCGTGGCATTAGCATCACAATTCTTTCCCTTCCACTGTTTGCTAGCTCTGATTTCAGTGAAGCAGGTCCTGTCTGCTATTTGTGGTGTTATTCAGATGAAAATTTTTAGGCAACTCAGCTGGTATCCTACTCAGCCGTAGCCATTGTAAGGAGGCAGAGAGTAAAATTTGAAATTAATCCCCTTGTATTTTGGAATAAGTCAATCTAACCACTGGGCTGTTGCTTAAAAGAGTGTCTGGCTTCTTGCAGGATGCTTTTATTGGGAAGATAATTGTTCTGGCATATTCTGAGCTCAGCAGTTTGTGCCAGCCTGGTCTGGGACATGGGATGAGAGGCAGGAGCACTGGAGTGAATGGCACAGAAGTGCTGTGCTGCCATTGGATGCCTCTTCCCAATGACTCTCAGACACGTAACAGGATTGCTTCTTCCTTGCTCATGAAATAGCTGGAGAAACTTAGTACTGGATGAACCTCGTGCTTTCAGCTGAAACGAAAGCAATATTTTTACAGCAGTATACTGCTTTATTGACAAGGAGATAAGCGTGTTTTTTATTGTATAAGCATTTACCATTTCCCAAATTTTTAATTGGAAGTTAATGATGTATGGCTTTTCTTGTAACTAAATGAATATTTGAACCACTGCAAGTTGCTTTAATAATTGTTCAGCTAATCGTTTAAATTGTCTTTACTTGTGCAAAGTCATATAAATGAGAAAAATTAAAAATTAATCAGCTTGATTTATGTAACTCAAAGCTGCCATCTAATGGATATTTTTCAATAGAAGACAGCAGTAATTATGCGGAAAAAAATTCATTCCTGTAGTTTGAACGATTATAGCAATTTCCATTGGGGGATTTCGCAGTCAGGTTCCAGTTCTGGGCAACAGTGATTAATATAATGGTTATTAATGAGAATTCATTTTTGTACATTGAGGGGTGTTTGGGTGTCAGTGTTTCAAAAGCAATGTGGTTAGCATATTAATTATAAAAGATAGCATTGAGCTGGTGACTAAGTAACTATATTGATTTTTTTCTCATTTTCTGTGATGTGAAAGGTCAATTAGACTTACAGAAACAATGGAGCCTTCACAGCAGGAACCATCATTTTGCTGTGCTGACATCTTTTTAGCCATGTACAAAGTTCATTAAATGTGCAAAGGTAGTAATGTTAAAAGGAAGCAAGTGGTTGTGTCAGAGGTCACCAGCCATGGCAAGTTGACAGCCGCTTGTGGATTACGCCACGGGAGCTAAGTAATAGTGAGAATTGCCTTTCAGGTTGCCCACTGGGACCGAGGGGAATGAAGTCATAAACAGCTAATACTATTGGGTTAATTAAAAGGAATATTGACAGCAGCTTTGTTTGTCTTGCCCTGAATGGGATGCTGTTAACCCAGTATTTTATTGGGTTACATAACATTAGCGTGTTTTTGTCTTTAATAACAGATTGCCAAATTTTAACATCCATAGTGTTCCAGGAAACAGGTATTGAACCAAACATGTCTGACACTTGTACAGTCTTCTATTTCACTGTCTCTGTTCACACTGTCATGTTGTCAGATGTGAACCATTCAGGTTATTTTCCTTTCCACTGGATTGGGCTCTCCCAGATGTTAATGCCCAGGTGTTTTCCCAAGAAGCTTATAAGCAGCTGAAGGTCTCCCCTTTCCAGGATATCAGGTCTTACTAAATGTAACTGTGGGTTTTGTTGTTCCGTTCATTTGGACAAGCATCTATAAAGCTTTAAACTCTTCAGCTTCAGTCACATTTAACAAAGTAAGGTTCAAAGCATGCTAGGCAAAACCAAAATCCCTGCACGAAGGACAAGTATTGTACTTTAGGACTTGATTTTGTTTTTATTGTTCTAATGTTTGTGGAATAGCTGAGTAAAGCATTCATAATCATCCTGGTGAAATTAATAACTTTAAAAGCACATTTGTGAAGATTTCAAAATTGATTACCATTGCTGCATGAAAATGACAGGCTTTCCTACTAAATGTTTAGGAGAATAAACCTACATTTTAATAAGTTTTCAAAGTGTTTTTCTTCACTGTTATGCTGAAAACATTATTTATATGCTAGATGTGACTAATTTGCTTGTACTCTTCATCTCAAAACATCAGGGTTTTTACTTTTCCATGCTAAAAAGAAAACTTGATGTGAACTCTCCATGTAGCAATATATGTCTGATTGCTTCGAATTTTGTGTGATCGTTCTTTGATTTCAAAATGAGCTCAGAGCTGGCAGTGCAGAGATGTACAGGTAGACTTCAAAGCTGACTTTCTTCTTCCATTTTCCATTCTGACATTACTGTCTCTTTGGTTTGTTTTGCAGAAGCCTAAAGTAATACATACTTCATTATCTGACAGTGTTAGCAAAAAATGGAAGCAGAAATATAATTACTCTCTTTCTTAACCAAGATATGAAAGAACAGTGAAGATGGATTCACTCCTGGCATGTACAAGAGAGGCATACTATCAACTGTATTTATATAAGAAAAATGTAAAAGTATGCACTATTGGGATATAACCAGATTGTTATTAAATAGTAATTTCTACATTTTGAAAACTGTTCTTATTGCAAATCAGAAGTGCTGGGAATGGTAGGTGTCTTGGTTTGAGCGACAGGTGTCTGCTAAGGAAGGCAGAAGCCTCCCTTGAAAGGGAGAATGTAAACCTCCTCTGAATTATTATAATTTTTA
>WAAG01087362.1:0-27695 GCA_013390105.1 Tichodroma muraria | reverse complement strand
TATTTTGTTTTGGGTTTTTTTTATTGCCTTTTTTGACATATCTTAGGCTTGCCAGCATGGAAAAACTTTCATCTATTCTAATAAGAAATTTATAGTGTAGTAATTCCAATATATTTTATGGCAGAAATTTCAACCATAGCTTTGAGATGTAAAAAAAAAATCTGTATTCTTTAAAAAAAAAAAATCTATAATATAAACCAGTCATGAATGCCAGCAACCTTCATCTGTGTGCTAGCCAGGGAGTTCTGCTAAGAAGAGTCTACCACTTGTTTTTAGATCCTTCACCCACTAATTCACTCAGAGACCACCCCAGGTCTGGAACCCCTGAACTCAAGCAGATTACAGCTATGCATGGAGAGCCTGCCCAAGTCCACAAGGCTTTCAGTACTCTTACTGAAAGAGAGCTTTAGAGTTCACTTAATAAAGCTTCTGCAAATAAAACAGTTTATTCTAAAGAACAAAATTATTTAGGATTTCATTTTAATGCTCAGAATTGATAGTTTAAGTATCATAGGTAGTTCACATTCTTACACTGATTTACCACAAAGCTGATAAGACAAACTAGTCAGGTAGCAGAATTTTTATTTTCTTTTAGACTGCTTAGCAAATGAACTGAAACGTGTTAGAAGCAATACAGTTCCAGATCAATGAATTTAAAATTCACTGGCAAAGTGGCAAGACTGTAATACACACAGACTTTATCTCTTAGCATCTATTTCTGAATTAAAAATGAGACTGGAAATACCAGCACTCAGTTACTCAGCACACCAAGGTAAGGAAGCAGCTCTCTGAAAAGCACAGCAAGGTCAAAAGCCAAAGTCCTTCTGACTGCACACCATGCAGTTGACATTCCTGCCTCCTCCTTACACATTTTCTGGAACACTCCTTCAGGTTCCCAGCAGGTGCCTGAACACTGGAATACAACTAGCTTTAAACAATTTTCACCACAAGTTTGGAAGCAACAAGTCCTCTAAAATACCTCCATTGCGCAGGGACGGTCCTCATGTGCCAGTGAATCCTCGCATCCATGCAATCCAGTGAGGAAACAAGCCACTCCAAAGCAGGGTGAGAGGATTAGGAAAGTTACTTCATTTACCAGGTATATCCCAGGAAAGCTTATGTCAAAGCTATGGAGGAACTAGACTGCTTGTCCAGCTGAGAAGCACATTGCAATGTCTCAGGCAGGAGCTTTCCCCAGGATGTGTGAAACAGATGATTCAACCATATTAAATTCCTTGTACTGCCCACGTGACTCAACACATGCCCTCTCTTACTACAACAACAACAGGCACCTTTCACAATCCTAAGGAACAACACGTGTACCACACATTACTGCAGTCAGGGCTCAGCCCAGGTGTCCTGTCACAGGGCAGCCTTTCGGTTTCACTCGCCTGCAATCATCACCAACTCCACAACGGCCCTGTTTACCTTCCCACGGCACGCAGAGCTTGTGCCTCCCTCTCTGGCCATCCTGTACCTCAGCTTGGGTAAAATCCCACCTTAGGAGCACAAGACAAACACAGCACACCGCAGGGGCACTTGTCAGACTGTCATGTTTTACTGCGGTGAACACTGCACAGCTCAAGGGGGATCCTCCTGACAGGCAGGTCTGACCACCCCTTCCAGGGACTCCTCCAGAAACCTGCCATCTCTGTTAGGAGGGAATGTAACAGGTTTATTAAACTGTGCTACAAGACAGATGGGCGGTGTATTACTCATGCAGCTAACAAGGCATAG
Source organism: Tichodroma muraria (assembly GCA_013390105.1). Lineage (NCBI taxonomy): Eukaryota > Metazoa > Chordata > Aves > Passeriformes > Sittidae > Tichodroma > Tichodroma muraria. Next base: position 25,958 of record WAAG01087362.1, on the reverse strand, counting down.
AGAAACAACTCTCATCTTCCTGAAGATTTTAGGCCACCTACTGCTGTGACCCAGGTGTCACTTCGTCACATCTGTCAGACTACCGTTAAAAACACATCCTCTTTAACATCACAAATATAGCTTGTAACAACAAGAATGCTAAGAATTCCAATAAAAAGGCAAATGGATACCCACACAAAAGAACAGCCAAGCACAGAGTTCTTAATACTAAGAAATTCTTATCAAGGTTTATTTTTTTCCTCCAAGTTTCTGATAAGTTTATGTTAGAATGCTACAAGCGACTGTGCAGCAACTTTAATATAAATGGAAAACATACAGAAACTTCAACTAGAAAAGAGAAAGATATGGTACATAAGCATCAGATAGCTTTTGGCTGCACACTCATAACATCTACATGCTTGGGAAAACAAATCCCTCAGCTACTTTTTCAGTGAAATACAGGCTGACTTTTGAGCCTGCTTAAAACAGTTCTTGTAGATAAAAGTGCTATGAAACATGTTAGCACTTTGCAGTTTGACTCATAATTCTGTTTCCAGTCCTGTAACCACTGAAAACCAAATTCTAATTTCTCAATTGAATAATTTATTATCAAGCATATTCAGGAAAATGTTATCAATATCATTAGGAGAGGGTTATATAAATTTATCCCCACACCAAAATCAACATACATTAAAAAAAACACTCCACCAAGGGTAACTTTCAATATCCAATTTTTGTGGGAATCTCTTTGCTAACATAATTCCATAAGCCATTTCAGAATGACTGAAACTAGGGATGGGAGAGGACCAGCACCCTCTGTGAGGATCACATGTGAGTGCATCACATGTATACTGATGTAAGCAATACTTATTTGGACCACTGGAGGCAGATTAAAGCACAGCCATTTTCAGTATTTATTTTAAGTGCCTCGACATTCTACATAACAAGTGAAAAAGTCAGAAATGCTTTAAATCGCTGTTGGATTCTCCACTGACTGCACTGAAAGTCTAAGTACATCTGTATTAGATGACAATGAGAATATGTCTAAAATGACAAGTTGATGGCAGTACTAGATAGCTCTAATTTCCAGGTGCTGCCCCTCAATCCATGCTCCGGTATTTTGTTTGCGCGCCACACCTAACAGCATGCACACAAAACATCTCAGATCCCCAAGATGACACCGCAGAGAAGCTTTGTCCTGAAAGTGTGTGGAAATAAAGGTAGAGTGAAAAAGTACATTATGATTTCTTACCATCTGGTACTTGTTTCTGACCATGTAACCTCTCAGGAGAGCCTGAAGAGCAATAGTAGCATCTCGCATGCACCGGTATCTCTTGTGGACCACGTACATGCGCTGGAACTTCTGAATGGTGATGGCAGCTCGTGTTCTCCGCAGGAACTTGGCATAGCTAAGGAAAAGATTACAAACAATACCTGTGATTGAATGCTTGGGGGTTTTTAAGTATCGTGTATCTTTGGTTTCTTCTTAACGTTGTCAGTGACACAGTATATTTACTTGCCATTCTGCTGTGTGGCAGTACAAGAGAATGACAAATTAACAGAAACCTTGCAAAGCTTTACAGGGGAATGCTTTCACCTCCCCTAAGAACTGTACTATACAACTGACAAGATAAACTCAGCTTAATTTCTCATCACCTCTTTTCCAACTTTAAAGCTGTTTCCACTATGTCTTCTTCCAGATCTACTCTCCTAAACTCCACTAGCAGAAAATGTTTGCTTATTCCTGGCTCTCAGAGTAAGACAATTACAAAGCATCTTGACATATGACACCTTGACCCTTTTTCTGAGGGTTGGTTATTATAGCCTTCATCACCACCTTGTCTTTGAACAATACCACCTGTATTCCTGCCCTTCCGTCTGGCCCCATGGCCATTCCTCAGAAGTCAATCCAAACAAATCACTGACTGATGAATGTCCCTTTACAGCTGCACCCTTGATGAGGAATGGCTTCTCCAGCAGGACAGACCCAGCTGGCACACAGAAAGTGGGCAATAAGGACTCAGACCTGCTTTACCTCACCTGCAACATATCTCCTTAGCACTACTTGTTTTCTGCATCATAGAGCCAGGGTGCTACTGTCCTCTCAGAAAGGTCAAAACCAGGCAGGACAGACACAATCACTATCTTCAATTTCCTTCATTTCCCCGGAAAATCATTTCCTCTCAGGCAGTATAGGAAGGCGAGAACAAATGTATCACGTTTAAATGCCCTACTTATAGGGCTCTGGCCTGGGGCTGGTGTGGGATTTGCCCTGAGCAGTGCTTACCATCGTGCCTGGTACCCTCTGATGTGTGTCTGGATGGTGATGGCAGCCTTCCTCATACGCATGTACTTCTTTCTCATCAGCCAGCCTCGGATCGTCTTTTGGATGCGGATACAGGCAGCTCTCAACTTATCTGCCCTTATTTTTTCCAGGTAGGCTACTTGACCAGCCCGGAAAAATATTTTTGTCTTACCGAACTGGTACTTATCCTTGTCCTATTTTCAAAGGTAAAAAGAGGATAAGTTACAGCATTAAGTGTTAGTGCATAAAAAAAGGCACGAAGGGCTAAATGAAAGCACAGTTAGTAAAGAGGCAAGATTATCTGTGTAATATTTTGGGTAATCTGAGACTTAAATTAAGTAGTGGAGAAGAGTATTTTGTCTGTATGATTCTGTTAAAAAATGAATATAATAAGGCCACAAGCATGGCCCAAAGGAGCAATGTGAAATTTTTGCTTAGATTAGAACACCGTAAGGATAATAACATGGAAGGCTACAGGAGGTGACAAATGGGCCCAAAGGATGAAAGCAATACAGGCAGTGCACATGTACAATTTTCTGCTTAAATTGCAGCTGACCCCTCTGAACTGTCCATCTTCAACTGCATTACACAGTGCAAACAAAGCAGCTGGGGCTTCAGACATGTACACATCACTTATTGTATCAGGACTAGGGCAGAACAAAGCATGCTGCTGCTGCTCAAACACATCTGAAATTTCAGAACTAAACCAGAAAGAGAATAATATTTTATGTCTACAGGCTGTAGTATTCCTTTGAGGGAAAAACTGAGAATGTACAAAGTCACACTGAAAAAAAATAATTTTGTTGGCTGATTCTAAGTTGAAAGAAACAGCAGTCAAAGAGCTACAGGATACATTTGTGGTTTAGTATTTTGTGTAAGTACTAAAATAGTGTTACTGCAGGGGGAGTAAGCGACACTGTCTTTATTCCTGCGGATTCCAAATGCTCTCAGCACTAAGCCCAGTACCTGAATCAGCTTCTCCAGGACATTTTTACATGTCTGCTTTCGGTCACCAAGGACATCTCTCTGCTTCATCAGGACCCGGTAACGGCTGAAGAACTCTTGGTACGTCCACCTGTCCCAAAAGCAGAGTGTCAGTCCCAACAATGAACATCAGCTTAAGAAGAAGTGCAGCTGGAAGCAATCCAAAGAGAGCAAACACACCTGGAGGGGAAGCCGGCGGCACTGATTCGGATGGTCTCCAGGACACCACAAGCTCTCAGCTGCTGCACTGCCCGCTTTTCATCAAACCTAGGCAGGAACAAAAGGTGGCTGTGGGACTAGGTTTGCATTATCCGGGGGTCCTGGTTGTGTGCACACTCAGGAAAGAAGTGGCACAGTGGGGAGCAGGGTGGATGTGATGGGTGGTGGGTAAGGAGCTCCTGAAACTCAGGGGTAACAAAAGACCGCCTGGCTGGAGAACTGAGGCCATTGGCACTTCCTGCTGGCCAGCACAAGAGCTACAGGAGCCTTTATGTGCCTGGGCTTTGAGAAAAACTCTAAGCAAGTTCATGTATGAAAAAAAAAGACAATGAAAAAGGCTTTGGAATCTGAAAAAGCATATTCCAGCAAAGGTCAAATGAGTTCCAGGAGTGCAAACGGCCAGTTACATTTAAAATTGTTAGCAATGAAAATGTTGGAATTTTTTTCTCACTTATCACCATAAACAAAAAAATGGCATCAGGAAGTATTTCTCCAAGTATTTCTTCCTCTATTAATCCCCAAGCATCTCCTGCTGTAATACACGTACACACATGCAGTGAATCCATAACCAGAGAAAAGAGACGCAGCACTTCACTCCTGAGTGAGCAAGGTTCAGCAGAGCCTTGATCCTCAGTGGCCTTGGGCAATCCCCTCCCAACACAGGCTGTTCAAACCACACAGAAACTGGCATCTTACGTGAATGGAAACTTGAAGTCATTTGGCTTGATACAGCGCACATAGTGGGGAGTTGTAGCATTCAGGGTTTCCATCAGCAGATGAAGAGAGTTTCGAAACTTTTTGAAAAAGAAAATGAAAAAAAAAAGTCAGGCAATAGCCTCAATAAGCTCAGTTATCTTTGAGATAACCTCAGAAAGCAGACCTGATCTGCATACTTTTAATTTAATTATGGCAAAGATATGTGGATATTTTATGTTTGGCCACTGATAGCTGGAACCAAGTTTTCTGGGGATTGAATCCACTTTTGATTTGAATCAGACAAAGTGGCACATGATCCAAAAGACCCAGTTCAAAACTTCTCAGCATCCATGTTAAATTTGTTTTGAAAAGCATCAGTTTGGGGTTTGGCACCATAATAAAAATGGTCTACCTCTAATTGTTCCCCACAGTGCATTAGTAATTAGGGACTATTTGCACCAAACTGTAAGTCGCGGTAAGCTGCGCCTTTCTCAAAATCACAAGGGATCCCATGAGGCACCAGCACGCCTTGAGACCTATGGGACAGGAGGTAGAGGGAGAGATTATTTAATAGAGCTGCATCTTCAAACTCACCTGATGTCCCACAGTTTTCTTGTGCTCCTTGCTGGCTTGCCCTGGCCTGGCCTTGGCAGGTTTGATAGGCGTTCGAGACAGAGGCACACGCCCTGAAGGGGTTGCTGATGTGGGACTGAGGACCTTCTCCTCATCCTGGAATAACTCTGGTAGCAGCTTAAACTGGTGTAACAGCATAAAAAATACAGAGGGTAAGAACCCAGCAAGCAATTGTACCTGTTTGTGCTTAAGGTTAAGTTCCAGGCTCAGTTTTTGTGAAAAGTGCATTTTTGTTGAACTTCACAGGGGACAAATGCAAAAAGCAGACGGGCTGTGGTATAGTGAGTGGACCATGATTTAATACCAAAACCTCTGTGGGTTTGATCAGTGAGTCTCCTTTTGAAGATAAAATTCTGATTTGAGTTTTTTTTCATATAGCCATTGTGAAACAGTGGAACTGTTAGAAACCAACAGCAGTTTCATAAGTACCAGTTGCAATTATAAATGGCTGCTTTGATCTAAGAAGGAAACAACGGGGTCCTCTCATATTCCAATGGTGCATCAGTCTCCTTTGTGGCTGAGAGGTATCTGGGACACTGAGTAACGCAGCAGGCAGCAAAGATGATTCCTGCTTTATCACTCCAAATTGAAATAATCAGCTTAGAAGAGCAACCATCAACTAAAAAACAAACAAACAAACAAACAAAAACACTAGCCAAATTTATCTGACTGAGATCTACTCCCTGCCAGTGGGAATGGAAGAAAAACCTGAAACATCCAAATACTATACAGGACTTCTGGTTCCCTTTCTCTAATGGCTACAAAATATACTGATACATAACAGCTGCTTTGAAGTAACTTATAACTAAAAGTAACACCACCAGGTCTTTCTACTGACAACTACAGCACTTCAGAACCATTATAAGAATAAGAGGGTCTGAACTTCTCTACCTGTCTATGAATAATTTTCTATCCAGCATCTGTGCATTTTTTCCCAAGAGCTAGGAACATTCATCTTTCAGTACTAGAAAGCGCTTGGGCCAAGTATAACCTAAAAAATTTTAAAAATTATTTTGTCTTATAAAGCTTGGTGAGCAGACACTATAACCAATGGAACACCCTGCACAACAAAATGGCACCTGTGCCCTATGGTTGTGCCAGACAGGCTGGAGAGGGCATCAAATGTTCTCCAACAGCACCCAGCATAGCACTCCAGGATGCCACAAACATATCCTAAATTCCTGAACTTAAAAAGGATTATCACAGCTTGGCTTTATCTCACCTGAACCTACCTCTGTAGCAGGTGGAAGAACATTTCCTGAGGGTGATTTACTCTTCTGCTTCCACTGTCTCAACACAGAGCTGAGGATGATTGGACTACCACCTCCTTGTCAGCTGCCTGTGATGCAGTGAGTTGGTGTGCACAGGCAGTTGAGCTACAGAGCCAGGTTTTTTCAGCCTGTACAGAAACCTATTTGAAGGTAATATGATTTTTCTGAAGCTCCTGATGCTCCCACGCACCAGAGGTGGGGGCAGGAACAGGGTCCCCATTGTCTCGATTGCAGATGGATGAGTTCTCCTAAGCTGTCCATACCTAAATCTCATTTCCTTTCTCAAGCCCTGGGAAAATCTGCCTGTAAAAATGGGCAAGTGCATATCAAAGGCACTATCTTCAAAGACACTGTCCCAGTTACTCCAAGTAGAAGAAAATAACAATGTCTGACCTCTCCAGCACAGGTCAGCAATAGTGGAGCAGAGGTGCAGTGATCCACACTGCAGGACTACTCCTGTTTGGTTTTGGGTTTTAGTATCTTACCAATTTTCTTTGTTTCACAGAACACTACGAGTGCTCAAAGAGAGGGAAAACACTGATCAAAGAGTAGATAATTCACGTGATAGAAAACAAGCAAGCAAGCTTTTCTTCCCTGTAATTTTTTCAGACAACTTAACACACATGCTGCTAACAATCTTACAGATAATTTCTTTCAATGAAACAGAGCCACAACAGAAGATTTTGACATCCATGCCAGTAGCAAGAATAAAAGCCCAGGACTGTTGTATTGCTTTCACGATACATGCATGGAAACTGAACCAGTTCACAGAGGTTCTGTGGGTGGGTTTACAGAGAAGGCCAAAGCAAATAGCTGAATTCTACAGTGCCTGCCAAGAGCAGTGTGTGTCATGCACTTTGGAGAGCAAAGAAGCATCCAAGCTGTATGTGAGAGTGGGCATGGGCAGGATGACAGATGATGCATTCAGCTTAGAATTACCTTCTGTTGGATGTGCACAGCAAACCCAGAAAACATCACCACCAACAAAATAAAATAAAAATCAGAAATGCAGTTCTACTACGATTACTAACAAAGAGGCGCTGATGAAAAACAAAAATAAAACATTCTTTACACTGGTTTCGTCAAAATTTACCATGGGGTAAAACCACCTTCTTTTTTAGTGTTTAGAAAGAACTGCCTCAAGCTACACTGAGCCTGCCCAAGCTGCTCTCAGGCTCTTACAGCAGTTCTGTCCCCACTGTCTGTCCCTCAGTCACTGTCTGACATCCCACAGAGCACCCTGTCCCTCTATCCTGCAGAGTGGCTGGCTGGCCTCTGCCAGCTCCCCAAAGATGCTCTGCCTCCCCCTTCACCCCCAGAAACTGGCTTCACTTAAACCACTTCAACACTTCTCCCAGTGGAAAGTCTGCTGTGGTGTTTCAATATACCACATGTTTTAATCATTTAGCTTCATATTATCTGCTCAGAATAGAAACAGAAGAGAAAAACGCTGGTTTTCCTGATAGAATAGCATAATTTTAAATAGCCTGTCCTTGATACCCAGGTTCCTGGGCCATTAGAGCTAGCAAATTCCCAACAGCTATCACCGTGCAATGTCAAGTTAATTGCCTTCACATTTCTGAGAGCACAACCAGCATTTCTGCCATTACAAAATGCAGACAATGCCACTGAAGGCTTGTTCTATAATATTCCTTCATGCAGTACTTTTCAATTCAAATGTTATCTTTCTTTCATAGATAGCAAGGAGACAAGACTGTAAGTTCTGGTTTGTATCCTCAGGGTCTATATATTTTATTCCTCTCTCATTTTGCTTCTGGAACCGAACCTGTCTCTCCTTCAGAAATTTTCTGCTCAGCTGTCATGCCATAAAAAAGGAGCTTCTGTTTTCAGGTTATAAAATTAAGGGTATATAAAATTAACTGTTAAGCCTTCTTATACCACTACAGTATACCAGAAGTCATTGACGTCTCTTCAGAAAATATAGCAAAATTTTGTGAAAAAGAAACTCCCCTCCCCAAATCCCCTTTCCCCCACTCAAAAACCCAAACCCAACAAAAGAGCCCCCAAAACAACAACAACAACGACCCACAAACAGTGAAATTAGTGGCTAAACAGACTGATCTTACAAGGAAAAAAGTTAGGATCTAGGACTTTCTAAATTCATGCAGATAACCAAGTAAAACACAAACTATGTTCAATTTCAGTTGATCTGATACTAAGAGAAAAATATTTCCTAGGTTTATAAGAAGTTTTCTATGACCCTTAATTCAAGGACTCATAACTGCAAAAGAAGAAAAAAAAAAATCCTCATACTAACCTTACTTGATTTTAGGACCTTAATTTGTTCTTCATAAACTGTGTCTTTATTCTTTTCCAAAAACCCTTCACATTGATATTCCACCTGAAAGCCATCATTTTACAAGAGAAAGAATTAGAAGTATTAAATAAGAATAATTTGCATAGAATCCACCAGCTATAACATTCACATTTAAAACATAATTCTTTTACGTCTGAAAATATCAGCTCCCAAGTGCGTCTTTGTTAAATATAGATTTTCCTCAAGGAGAGTGCTTTCCAGTAAAATGTAGAACATTAAAACAGAAACAGGAATACTGGTATTGCATTATCCCAGACATATTTCACTGCTTAGAGGTGCTTGTGGTAAGGCAGCATTACTGAATGATCACCGTAAGGGTGAGGAATCAAAGAGTGCTGAGCATCTCCTTCATTGAACTCATCAGGGCTGCAGAGCTGTCTGAAACCCAGGTGCAACTGAGAACAAAGTCTCTCTCATCTCATTAGCTGAGAGGCAGTAAGTACATCTGCCTGCAGATTACTGTAGGAATGGCTCATTTGTGCTCCAAAGGACTAATTTTACCAGAAGCAATAAAATGTCTGAATGTTGTGACAATATATAACAACCCTCTGTCACAGGGCTACAGCGTCTCCTGGACCAAAGAACAGCCAGTGTCAGATAAAAACCTACCATTTATTTCACTGTCCTAATTCAAGGCTGAAAGAAAACCAAAACTACTGTCAAAAGTCCATTTATCAGTGCTTGCAAAATACTATACCCTGAGATACAAAACATTTCAAGGAATTCCTGGAGGGAAGAGGACAGAGGATGTCCCCAGGGTTTCTCTGCAGCTGGAAGCCCACTCTGAGCACTACCTGGGGCACCATCCACGCTCTCACTGCAGGAGGCCATGCCAGGAGAGGGCAGCAGCATCCCTGCCTTGTCCAGGAGGACAACGGCAGCACAGACCGCTGACCTGCCAGCTGTGGCCTTATTTTTCCTCCAAGATGTCTGTGTACATTCACATAAGCATACAGAAAACATAAAATGCTTAGCACAGCCAGAACAGCAGAGCTTAGAGCTTTGCTAGTACCTGCTTAGAGCCACTTTCTGCTTTCCTTGGCCCTTGCTGCTCACAGTCTAGACATATGAAAGCCTTGCTTTTGATACCAAAGTTTAGCCTAATGAACAGATTATGAACTACTAATTCCTTCTTGTTCTCTCATTCACAAAATAAAACAGAACTCATGAATCTAAACAGTTACAGAGATGTTCTTGCTGCTTTCATTAAGGTAACACTAGATGCAAAAAGAATAGGACCCTTCTTCTACATATAAATTCAGGAGCATTGGAGAAACCTAGTGGAGGCAGATAAAGGCCTCCAACCCCCCTTGTCTTGTGCAGACCTACTGATAAGAATCTGAGAGCTTCTTGAAACCTTTACTGACAAAGCTGACAATATTCTGAGACAGCTTTTCTTTACAACAGGACAATTGTATTAAATAGGATTACTAATTATTTTGTTTTAACCTGAGGAGTGGCTCAGTTTGACGAGTACTGGGAGCTGAACACAACATGCACTCCACTGAGACACCCCTCAGCCAGCTTCCTAGAAATAGCTGTTCCCTGTGCAGCTGAGGCGAGGGTGGGAGCAGCACACACTGCTCCAGCAATAGAAAAAGGGGTGTTAGCCTCTCTCCTCTTTGCACTGAGATGGCAGCAAAAACTGCATTAATTCGCTGCTGCTCTTTAGCTAAAAGGAGTAGGGTACAGGATTTCCTTTTTTGTACATTCCTGTTGCATAACTGGAATTGATACAGTAATGCTGAGAGCTGCAAATGCACTGAGCTTCCATGTTTGGAAAAAGGATGGTCAGTGGTTACAGCACGTGATGGAGTCAGGGGCTCGCGTGTGTCCCTGGCTCTGCACAGCTGCCAGTTCACTTTGTCCTCCTGTCCAGGTGTTGAGGCAGGCACTCCTCTGTAAGGGCCAAGTAGAGCCAGGGATGCCACTGCCCAGTCTCTGCCTGCAGCAGCCCCAGGATCCCCTCCCACACACCAGCAGGAAAGCAGTACTGCAGGAAAAGTCCTTACCTTGTCAGCGAAGTGCTTGATGATAAAGGCCTTATTTGACATACGTGGTTTTTCAAAGAGAGCACACTTATTCAAATGAGTATTGTACAGTTTTTGGGCCCAAGAGTCATCTGAGCCTTTTGGCATCTACAGAAAAAAAATACAGAATACACGTAAAATGTCTTGAGAACTTTTCAGCAGCAAAAGCATCTAAGATGGGGGACAACACTGGATGATTTGCCTTCACATTCCAGCTCCTCAGATTCCCAGCACTGCCAGAAGCAAGGACACAGTAACCAGCTGTGTGCTTGCCAGTTCCACACTGGGTACTGGGCACTGGCAGCAGGGCCAGCTGCTGGGACACATCTGACACTAACAATGCCTCCAGTCACACACCTGAAGGCAGAGATCCCAAAGGCACGTTACCAGACCGAGCACAACTCATCCACCTCCATTAGAGATTTCTTGTGATGCTTTGTGATAAGTAAGAGTCCCAATCTGGGTTTCCACTGAGGCAGACACTCCCAGCCATCCCCTGTACATGGCTTGGCATAAAATAAACCAAGATAAGTGACAAAAGGCGAAACATGAAGCAAGAGAAAATTTGGGGAGGTCTGACAGGACCAAGGACTGCACTCGCTTGTCCTCGGGGAAGAGAAAACTGTCGAAGTCCAAACAAAGTTAATTAGAGACCCAGGAAAAGCTACAGTTACATGATGGAAGGGAAGGGGTGGGGTGTTATTGCTAAAACCATTTTTACTCCTCCTGTAATTGCCAATTCTGTTTGTATCCTTTCCAAATTCTTGCATTAGCAGAGTGTCAAAATGACAACTGTCTGCAGGTGACGTTGCCCTGTAAGGCCCAGAAGCAGGACAGCTGATGACCTCTTTATGAAAGCCCTTGAACACAGACCTTGCACTCCTCATCCAACAGATCCAGAACTCCCATCTTGGCCTCTATGAGGTTGATGCAAGGCTGATTGTCATAGAAATCAATCAAGGTCCATGGTATTTGTTCCTTCATATATTCTTCTTGTTCCAGCTTAAAGACATGCTGCAGGGCAAAAGGAAAACAGTTTTCTGTGAAATGAAATGCAGAATAAATACATTGAACTCTCAACTGAACTCATCTTGGGGTATTAATCCAGGCTGTCAAATGACACACTAGTTCAACTGAATAAACTCTTTAACACGTGTATGAAAAATAAATTAACCTTTTTTTCTGGCCTAAAAACAACAGCCTAAATTAAAGCACTCCATATTCTTGGCAAATATCCTATCTTTTTACTATATTGTCCCACAATTATCATAAGCTCTTTTCTCTTATAAAAAAAAAAATCCCACAAAACTCAGAAAAACCTTCAAGTGCAGGAACAGCAACCTATAAAGTGGGATGTGCCACGCTTTTATGATTTGGAATTACGAACACTGCTCTATTTCAAGCAAAGTTTCACTATAAATACTTTTGTGTTTCCTTCTAAAAGAACAGAGCTCTATTTCCTCTTAAATGGCTGCTGATTTTTTTTCTAACATGACACACTGCATTAAAATTCACTCTTCAGCAAAAGCTGAAGGAGCATTAGCACTAGAAATCCTTCAAGGAAAATTTTGTGGCAGATTTATCTGGTATGAAGATCAGTAACCATGTAGTTAGATATTTATTCAAAAATATTATCACAAAAAGGCTGCACAGCTTTAACAAAATGCGCATAAGAGATGAATTAAAACTTCAGGAAAAAACAGAATAAGATACTGAACAGGAAAACTGTGGTCTTAATAGAACAAGCATTTTGAAAAACCAAAAAGACTGCTGACTCCAGTTATTTTTGATTATGTTTCATCCCCCACTTACATTTTTCTGCACACTTAATGCTGCTGTGGCAGGTGGAGGCATGCTGGGAGTGCCCCACCACCAGCACCAGGCAGCACGGGCAGGGTCTAGGGTTGCCACAACACCTGAACTGGAGTGCCAGCCCCAGCTGCCCCGAGTTCAGTGCAGAGCCCACAGACACCTCACAGTTCCCCAGCAGCAGAAAGCTACCCTGCCAAAGCTGTTTATCCTTTTATTCATTAGCTTAACACCATCCTCCCCAACTCTGTGCTCCAGAACCACACCCGTGGGAGCCATTCCCACCCTGCACCTGACAGGAAAGCCCTGGCAGCATTCTACTGGCGAGTCATATCCAACCCAAGATCTGAAAGAAAACAGAAACCCGTTTTTTCACTGTGAAGGAACCAGCAATTAGGTGGTGAAAAATTAGGTGGTGGGCGGTGGGCACCAGGCAGAGCAGGGTGGTCAGGCAGTTCCCAAGCAGCCTCTCCTCAGCCAGGCTCAGGCTGCTCCAGGCAAAACATGAACGCTCGTGGCTGCCACCAGCCACAAGGTTTTAACTCAAAGCAGCCTCCACCCTGTGTGCCCATGGCAGCCCAACATGCATGGCAGCCCAACAGGTCCGTGTTCACCAGCACCGGGCTTGGTAGCTCGGCAGGACTCCACCAGAACAGCCCTGTCACCCTCTCCTTCGTGAGGCAGGTGCTCACAGCAGTGGTATAAGAGGGAAGGGAACAGGGGCGCAGTTATCTTTACTGAAGAAGAGAACCATTACAGCTCTTTACAGCAACTAGATTTTGCTGTACAGCTGAGAAAACCCCAAGACGCCCTGTGCCTAGCAGTTACGACATCCCACCCACGGAGCTGGAGCCAGCCATGGCACTACCTACGTGGAAAGAGCATGCCAGGGCTGGAAAGCCCAGCCTCTGCTCCAGCACCCTGCTTACCCCCTGACACGCTGGGATGAACTACGGCACAGGGGACTCGGTCCTGTGAGCACACAGTGCCACAGAGGCAGGATCATAAGGAGAGCTCAGAGCTAGCCCAGAGCTGCAGCAGAGCCTAGCAACAGACCTGGCAGAAATAACTCGCCTCATCATTATGCAGGTAAGATATGTAATAGCAAACGTCACTAAGGCTGAGGAGAGAATCGTGATCTCTCTGGAGGAGGGGGAAGAGCTGCCTTCTGCCACACGTCATTCATCAACTTCAGGATGCAGCTGAAAAGCCTTAAAAAAAATAACACCGGGGAGGAAGCGCGGGCGGCAGATCTCCAGCAGCAAAGCCGTGCTCTCCTCTGCCCATCCAGGGGCTCTCGGAGGTTATGGAGACACCACTAACTCCGACTTCATCCACACAGTGCTCTCACTGACAGGCAATCTCAGGGTCTTAATTGCCAAGCACTGCTTCTGCCTTATAATTGTTACTGTGATCAGAATTTCAAAGAGTCCCAGAGCAGCAGTTAGTCATAAAATCTATTTCTAGGAGATAGTCGATCTTTCCCCATCCCTCAAAGCCCATGGCCAGGACAGCTGCTTAATAGACTGAAGGAATTCTTCCTAACCACTGGGGACCCAATTAGCAGAACGGACTTGGATGAGGGCAAAGGGAAGAGGAAACGCCAGTCATTTCCTACTTACCATATTGAACTGCTGCTGCAGCTTTTCATTGGCATAGTTGATACAGAACTGTTCAAAGCTGTTGATTTCGAATGTTTCAAATCTAAAATATGCATATACTCAAAATTACTAGTGTACTGAACAAAAAAAGATAAAATTACCCCAAAATTTTAAATTCCCTCCCTCCAGTTAAATTCACTGAATTATTTCAGGCACAAATAACATGGGTGAATCAAGAAAACACACACGGAAATGGCAAATTGCACTACATAGGCAGTTTAGGCATGCTCCTTCTCTAGGCAGGGATGAGGAAACCAAGGAAAGGACTGATGTTCCTGGAGAGCACATTAGCTATCTTTGTCCTCTCTGTAAATGCCACCTTGGAGGAACTTGACATGAAAATTGCCTTTCCAAAATGCAACAGATAAACAAACTACCAACAGCAAAAATCTGAAATCCCGCTATAAACGTCAAAGTCATGACAAAGATCTTAGTGTGTCAAAACTGAACACCTATTTCCCTCAGCTGCAATAAGCAGCTGCCAAGGTTTGGGGTTTTTTTGTGTAAGCCATGCAGTATTAGATGATAAAGACATGGATGCTTTGCACTCATAATCATGTAAGTGTCATATCTCTGACAAAAACTCACCCATAGATGTCCAACACCCCAATGAAAGAATGCTGTTTTACAGTAGCATGGAGGGCTTTGTTCACATGATCTACAATCCAGTTAAAGAGATTAGCATAGATATGTTTGGCAAGTGCATCTCTGGCATTGATGGCATGAAGTTTGGAAATTGGCTTGATGTAGGTTTCAGTGGCAGTGGCGAGCTTCCTATGGCAAAGCCAGTGGGCCATCTCCTCATACTCCACACCCATGAGGTCACAGAAGATGGTGAGGGGCTCATGCTTGGGCTAATAAAAACAGGCTCGTTAGATATTGAAACAGTATTACCCATAGCAAACCCACAATCATGCAAACAGAACCGCCTGCCTGCAGTGATCCTACAATAAGCAGCAACAGCAGCTTCCTCAGCTCTTCCTCCTTCAAAACGTAGCAAGTTCCCAACCCACTTAGCACGTTCACATTGCTGAAGTGAATTAGTGAATAAGCTTCCTCCAAAGGCATTTACATTACTCTACTTGTGTTCACCAAAATGCTTCACACAGGGAACCTGCAACCTTCAGAAAAATGAATCATCTGGCTTCACTGGGGTGGACTTGGTATTTTGAATTCTTACAGCTGTCTCAGGCCAAATGGACAGCAATCTCCTGAGTGGGGATCTTGACTGCTCACACACAGCCATGGCAGGGAGTGATGGGCAATGAGGCAATGCAGCCCAAGCCAAGAAACAGGGGTGGAAGGACTTCAGTACTCTGGTCTCAGCACTTCAAAGTATTTTCTCAGTGAATTCTGGAGACAAACACTAAGAGATTGCAGCACACTAATGATGTTCTCTAGCTCTCAAATTGAACTGTACAAGAGAAAAAACTGAGCTTTGTTTAACTGGGTAAAATCAACCAGCAAGGCTTGTATGTTGAGATGGGTATATAAGATTTCTGCATGAAGATCAGCGCAGTGCACTTATCACTCAATACGATGCTACCCTTTGTGACTAACATGCAAATTGATCACTAGAAATCAAGGAGGACAGACAGGTCTTTCCTCCTCAGGAGCTCCCCTAACACTCCTTCCTCATCACGCTCCCGTTGCACCTGGTGGCTCAGCAGCACACTGACAAGCACTGCCTTGACAAGGACAGATGGCAGAGGACTGTTACCACATGTCCTACAGCTTCAGGGTACATCAGCTTTAAATACTTCCACATCCTTGTCACTTCTCTGGGGCTTTTCCTAGTCCTTACAGCATACAGGCCTCATGCAGCTACACCTCCAAAATCCAATTAATTGAGAATGTTTTATTGGCTTGGAAGACAATAATAAAGTAATAATAATTATGAACACTGCACAAAAGAGTGTCACATTAGGGTTGCTCAGGCTGACATTAAACTAACTGATTCATTGCCACAGCAGCATAGGGAGCCTTTTGCTGAGCACCCTGCAGCACCAGTGTTCCATCACAGCAGTGCCTCCCAGCACAGCAGTCTGCATGGCACACAGCTCTGTGGTGACATGGCTACTGCCAGAGAGCAGCACAGCCCACGTAATGGTGCCCCTGAGCAGACATTCACTGCTGCCTGCCAGGTGTTGTCAGGCCAGGCCAGGGTTGCACAGGAACCTGCAGCTTTTTACCAGCTCAGCCAGTGGGATTCCTGCACTGGAGATACCCATCACAACACTGGCAAGCTCCTCATGTCCTGGGCTCATCAGCTTTCTACCTGCTATCATTAGATGATCTTTCTTTGCAGTAAAAACGTTTATCTGATACCAAAGAGCCAGACTATTGCTGTGGTTTCAAAGTAGCTATTAGACCCCACGGGCAGGTGGTGTCAGGGCAGGAACACCAGTCACCTGTAGCCCCATGAAGGACCTGCTGCCTCAGCTCCAGAATCTGCCACTGCAGATTCCTGAGAAAGGGACTGACAGAAAAGAAAAAAACTTTGGAAGGGTGGCTACTATTGCAAGAGAGAGAAAGAAGAGCTGTGCAGGCCAGCAGTAGACACTCAAAGAGAGGCAGAAGGAGAAACTGATCACTCTGAATCCAAAGAAGAAGAGACCAGCCAGAACTGCTTTGTTCTGTCTGAGATGAGATGAGAGGAGAATGAGATGAGACGAAGAGATGAGAAATCTCCAGAATATGGGTAAGAAGCCTGGGCCCTCATCAATGAGGAGGGTTTTCCAGATCAGACTATGCAGTCCTTATTGTTTATCTCCAAGGCAAAAAAGAACTGATAAAACCATGACACTGAGACAAGTCACACAAATCACATCTGTATATCCTATGCTCATGTCTAGACATCCTAGAGGACTTTGCAAAGCATTTATGTGGGCCATACAATTTATTTATTGTATTTTATATTATTATTAAAGTATTTATTTATGTGTATTATTTAGGGCCTTCTGGCACTTCATGTCAAAAAAAAAACCCATCTGGCAAAGCATTGACTGTGTGCAGGGAAGATATTCATGTAGGAATATAAAGATCTAGACACCTGCTCAGGACTTCAAAGCTAGCCTGCCTACTAGACTTTTCTAGGACAGATCAATTACAGTTATAATTGCATACCAATGTTATAATACAGAGAGTACTGTCTAAAGCCTCTGAACTGAGAAGAGTTGAATCTATCTGCAAAAAACTGTGAAAATGTTAGCAAATTAGAAATAAACTCATTTCCATTTTACTCTCTCTCAGAAGAGGTCCCTGCAAACAAGCAGAAGGCAGACCTGTCAGAGTGCAAACCATGCCCTTCAGCTCATCTGCTACTCACAGGAACAGTGCAGCTGTCAGAATCCCGAGACGCAAACTCCACGTTGCCCAAGTGAAGGATGCCAGCAAGGATTCGAAAAATTCCCATCTGGTAGGAATCACTAATCCCTGGAAAAGGATGAAGAAAGTGTTTTGAATGGAGAGAGCTGCAGTTGATGAAAAAATTTATTAAGGAGAGAAAAGCAGTGACTGCTGTGTGTGACTTTGACATTTGACGGTACTAATTGGCTCCACATCTATCAAATATGTTTTACAACCAGATGAAAAAAAAATCCATTAAAATGAATCATTTAATTTGCTGTCTCAAAGTGCTTTGTCAGTGACCTCCAGCACTGTATATGTTACACCAAGGGAATACACCATTTACGTTCACATAATGCACGCTCCTCTTAGATTTATAATTCTACTACAATTTAAATACCTTCTTCATGCAATACAAGTATCTCAGTCCCAAAATTTATCAAACTCTCCTGGTTTTAAACACAACAGAGTAAGAAAAAAATACAGACAAATAATATGGAAAACACTTGCCAGTGTGTCAAATTTAGGATCTGAGTCTGATTTACCAATTACCTAGCAAAGTGCAGGCCTGCCTGGTGTTCACCATTTCCTTAGCATCATCAACACCATCAATCACAGGGCTTCCACCTTGCTTCGTATAGTGAAAGTAATTTGCATTTCCTGTAATAATAAATATATATATATTTTACACATATTGATGCAGAAATTCACAGCACATCTGTAAATCCGTGTCATGATTAAGTTGCTCATGGCAGAATCCACAATCTGACATATGTATATTTTCGCCTTCTGGCCCGTAAGACACACTTATTCTAAAGAGCATTTTTTTCAAGATTTAACTATGCAAGTAAGTATTCTTTAAGCTACCTGGTTCCCACAGTAGGCCCTCAAGCATATCCTCCACCTAACCTTTGTTCAGACTTCCACATTTGTGGAATAATCACTTTGGAAGCAGTTACTCTCCAAGCCTGAGCCAACCACCTATGCCACAGACCTGAGAGCAGCAGCACTTTGGAATTATGTGACAGATATTACCATGCTATTACTACATCAGGATATTTTGCCCATTTTCTTCTCTTTTCTAATTTATGGCCTGGCTCAGCCTTATGAGTATCTGTGATCCATTTAGGCTGAGAAGTCAAGGTTGCAGAAGAGATAGCTTTGTACTGCTCTGGGGACAGCAATGGGCTCCACTGGGAGACCAGGAGCTCTCCTGTGTGAATTCCTATGGTTTCACTGGCCATGCTTCCAGCTGCACTAACAGACTCCTTTTCTTCTGATCAGCTAAGGTTCCAAGAATGCTGAAAGAGAAGCCTGCTAAATGGCTTCTTCAGTTATAATTACATCAGCTCCTTTCTTTCCTGTGTTAGCAGATGTGAATCCCAAATGTGGTGGTGGTGCAGAAGAGCAGAGAAACACTCTAAAACCAGAACAGTATTTCAGAAACCAGCACAGGCTGTGCAGTTTTCCTACTATGAAATTGACTTTTAAAAATATACAGGAAGTACTGCAATTTATACTGAATTGTTAAAATGATGACGTGATTGTCTAAGGTCATCATCATGCTTTTCTTTTACAAAGCACCAACTCCTGTCAAATGAGAAACCTTTCTTCTATCAACATTTTAATTTGATAAAAGAAAAAATTCCCTCATTTGCTTTTTGATCACCAGGTTAGCAGAGATTGTAAATTAATTGTTGCTAACAGCCCAAGTAAATGTATGCTGATGCAAAATAAGCTTTTCAGATGCTTATATCAGAAAGGGTAAAATTTTCTAGTGGCTGGAACAACAGAAAAAAGGCTTGAAATAACTAAGAGAAAAGAATTTCACCCTCCAGGACATAGTAAGTCCTACTGATTGCAACTGCAGTTTATTAGAGTCTGCTGAATGAACAAATCTGTTACTTTCGTTTTATCAGAAAACCACAAAGTCCAGGGTCTACCATTTTAGTTATTTTCAAAACACTTTAGTACTTGAAGGTTTAAGGGTTTAGAACTTAAAAGCCAGCAATTCTTCATTTGGGTCTTTGGCTCAAAAAGCTCAGAGATGCTGCTTTGTCCCTTCAATCACACAACACAACAAAAGTGAATGTCATACCTAATCGTAGAGTTTTAAACTCAGGCAGTGCTGCAGAGGCACAAAGCTGGTAAAAGATGTG
The DNA here is from genome assembly GCA_013390105.1 of Tichodroma muraria. Taxonomy (NCBI): domain Eukaryota; kingdom Metazoa; phylum Chordata; class Aves; order Passeriformes; family Sittidae; genus Tichodroma; species Tichodroma muraria. The sequence continues at coordinate 6,526 of WAAG01087362.1, read as the reverse complement.
GTAATTTCTCTCCTCTTCCGCCTTTAAAAAGAAGGGAATTTGTTATTTTTCACCACTTAACAAGTGGCAGAAACGACCATGAGTGGAAATGAATTACTATGTATAATGTTTTCTCTAGCAATACATTAAGAGCACAGACGCCACATAGAAAAAAAGAAGATAAATCAGTATCTATCTCTTCCTTCTTGGTTAATTTAATCCATTTTCAACAGCAAGAAGCATGCAGACATTTTCATTAAAAAAAAAAAAAGTATGATTTCACTTTTCAGAACTGGAGATTACTATTAATTATAGATCAGGATTCTGTAGGTGAGTGAAATGATCATACTCAGAAGTTTTTCATTTTCCAAAAATAACTAACAGTATTTGCCTCAGCGTTTATAGTAAGCTGGTAAAAGGAGTATCTTCCTTGCCAAGGCAAAGCTTGAATTTTAAAATGAAGAACAAACACAGCTCAGAAGGTGATGACTCATGACCAACACCGTAATCCTGAATTTAAGCACTCTAAATTCCATACCTTCAAACCAAAAAGAAATGAAAAACACTCTCTTCCAGCTAAACCATGTGCTATTAACTGTCTCCTACTTTTAAAATATACAACAGCTCTTCATGTAACATCCCCACATGGTACAAACCAGATATTTTTATATCTTTAGGCACCCAGTCAAGGACAACTCCATTTTTACTGAGCTCTAGGCTATAAGGTAGGTCAAAGATGGAGAGGAAGAGGGACAGTGGATTGGTTCAAGTATGATATAACAAAATGAAGAGATTACATCAGTATTACCTGAAACACCACTCTTGATTTTTCCAAGAGGTAAGTTCTCATGTTAGCACCAATGATTCGATACCTCTTATCAAAACCAATTTCAATGTATTTACCAAAGCGACTGCTGTTGTCATTCCTGGTAGTTTTGGCATTTCCAATAGACTGAAAAAAGGGAATTTCATAAAGGTTAAACAGCTTGTAGAAATTATCACATGTATTTAATCATCTACATGGCTCACAAACACTTAACATTAACTGTGTACTGGTTTAAAAATAATCAAAAATTTATTGAAGAACAGGCTCTGCCTAGTCCACAACTTGCATCAAACCACAGTTATTTCACTAATGTAAGACTGGGAGCTGATATTCGTAGCAATTATTTCACTTTCATATAGTCTAATTTTACAGCTAAAAATCCTTTATTGGTCTCTGAAGTCTTTCAAAAGGAAATAAAGAGTCTAACAGAAAGCTCACATACACACAGATTTCTTACAAGGACTTAGGAAAAAAGGACTTAAAAAAGCAAAAGTTCTTAGACTGTAAGAATTATTTCACCTGGATATATTTATATATGTAGGTGTACACATACATCTATAGTACCTGCAACTTTTGAAAGTCTCCATATTATAAACCCACAGCCCACTCTGTTCTGCCTGGCTAACAGTTTATCACTACTATTACTCTCTAATCACCACATTTCCAAACTATTTTGGCAAACAAAAAATTTAAAAATATTTACCGTGCACCTAAGCATAATCTAAAAATTACTGTGCACAGACTCGTGTCACTTGTGTCACCTCGTGAAACTGAAGCCCTTCCACAGCAGCTTGGTTACTGACCCAGAGACAGCCCTTGATGCTGCCCTGCATTGTGCTGAACTTTCTCAGATTAATTCAATACAGCTTCACACTCAACAAACAATACTTTGTGCATTTCCTCTATATTACATGTCCTGGGATGCCCAGGGCAAATAAAGACTGTGGATCCTACAAGGTGCAAATCTGCCCTACCTCATCAGCATTAGGGTTCACCCCACAACAGGTACCAGCTGGATACATCAGAACTCAAGGCATGCAAATCACAACACACTGCACTTCAAAGAAAAGCATTTTCTCTTCTCAATCAGATCATGTTTTAGACATCATACAGCAATTCACCTTCTAAAAAACTCCTAAAGGTATCTCTGTATCAAAAGGAATGGCATGTGGAATAACAGATGCAGCACACTGCCCCTCATCACATGGCACTGTGTATGTCACTAAGCCCTAAGTGCACTGCTGTGTCCGTGTCCAACTTTCCCAGTCCACGCAGCCAGCCACTGGAACTCTGTACTGAAATAAACTTGAGAAAAGCAAATGAGAGCAAGCAGCACTGCTGAGTATCCCAAATCTGCAAGCAGAAGGCCAGTGAATGGGTCAGTGCCAGCTGGCACAGCCTGGAAAGTGGGATTAGACTGTCAGAAACCCCATGAGAGCAGCAGCAGCACGCACACCCAACAGAGCAGATGTCAAAGTGGGCATCAGATGGACAGCTGCTGGAAAGGATGGATCTAGGAACAAACCGCACCTCTGCAGTTCTAGGAAACATCAAGTGCATCCAAACAGAATGTACTCTAACTGCACTCTTGTGTTTCTTTGAAAGAAAATTATTGCTACTGTGATACACTTTGGTGGTGGTGGTAGCAATATAATACTACAATATTTCAGAAACCAATTATTCCTTTGAAAGGTACTACTGATAAAAACAGGAAGTCTTTGGTATTATCAGATTGCTTGCCTGAATACATACAAAGCTGTACTATTTGCATAGCTATAGAGGGTAAGGAAGAATGAGGGGCAGGAAATTACATATAATATAAAGATGTCTTTTAAGACTTATCGATTTCTACATTTGCAATAGGAAAACTGTATATAGTTATTGACTATAAAAGTAGTCACTAAAATAGTTGCTAGAAATGTACAGTTACCTCTTGATATTACTGAGTATTTAGTAGGCTAAGATAATGTGACAGTAGCTCATAAAATACTGATGTTTAGGTTGTCCAAATAGAAATTTAAAACTAAAATGACCTTCTGCTCCTAAGATTTTACAGTGAGCTTAGCAAATGAGGAGTTTCCAGTTTCTAAAATGAAGTACTCATTTTCTTCCTAAAATATATGGGTTAATTTGTGTTTCTACTGATTTATCAACTGAAGAATTCAAAACATTAATTATGCTATCATAAGAGTCTGTCTCAACATCAAATTTTACAACACTCTGAAGCTAATTTAAAGTTTAAGTGTTAGAAGTTAAAAGGATAACTTTCATCCAATTATAATAATCTTTAAAGCAACTGAAATACATATTTAGATATACCCATATTCACAAAATTGTCATCCCTAGAAAACAAAAATAAAGCATCACCACTGATTTTTAGTGAATGAAATAAGGTATATATGGGAAGCTCTTTTAGTCCTCAATTTAAACTTCCTTGCTTTTGGAATTAATTCATGTAATTAGTGGTCAGCTGATGGCTACTGACTGGGAGATGGGGCCCAAGGACTGAGAGCAGGATGTTTGCTTTGGGCTTTGAGACCAAACAAAAGAAGGGGTGCAGGGAAACCTGCAGAGTTTGTATTTCACCCAGCAAACACCCAGGCACAGACCTGTCCTGCAGAGCCTCTCAGCAGAGCTGCCACTGGCAGGCTGACAGAGAGCACCCCTGGCAGCACGGCCGTGCTGGGCAGGGCAGGGGCTCAGCACCCCGGCCCCATCAGCCACACACGGGACGTCAGCGTGGCCCTGGATGGGCTGTGGCACTGCCTGCAAACACTGGAGCACCGCAAGGTGCTCCCTGGGGTCAGCTCACACCCGCACAACAGCCACTGCTCCCCAGGGCACAGGCCGGCCCCCGGCCCCGGGGGCAGCTGCAGCTCCGGGCAAGGCTCAGCTCCTCGGCTTCCTCCCACGGCTGGGCATTTGGACAAGTCACTGCCCAGCACAGCACAGCTTGTTTTATCCCACAGAAGAAATTTGCAAACACCACGCAGCACCACAAACCAGGCACAATTACCTTTTGACAGACACACACAACTGTGATGGGACAGCTATAGTTTGAGTATCATGAACTCCTCATGCCAGGAAGGAAAGGGGAATAAAACACAGTTCATTTTTTAAAATACCTGAGGAAAAAACAATGGCAGCATTTTGCATTTCACATTTCACTGCATGCACTCTATTTACTCATGATCTTTCACACTACTGCAGAGAGATGTCCAACATCTACCAAGGCATCAGTGGTCCTAAAGCATTTTCCTAGGCTGTTCACAGGCATGAGTATGTGTGTATGCCTATGGAGAGAGTTACTTTTCTCCAGAAATACCCCAAGACTCTCTCTGATGAATCATTTCTTAACAAAGTTCCTTAACTTCAGCCACAACTTGAATCTACATATGTAGGTAAAGACATGAGAAACAATTCAGATAAGTCTAAGAAATCTTTTCTGCTTGGCCGTGACATCAGAATTAGTGTCTCCTGAGCCTCCCAGAGAACGGAGACCCTGAAGCAGGAGGAATTGTACATGTCCTCTCAAAGTCTACTGCCAGCACCTGCCCTCCAAAACCAATGGCTTTGGGACTTGACTACAGTTGGTTACAACAATTTCCAGAACTGAAACCGGAGTCTGAGCCAATTATAGCAAAATTATGTCTTCTGATGTGTTTTTTTCCTCTGAAAGAAACTGTGCACATCCCATGCAACCTTGTTTTCTCAGTTTCTCTTTTCTAATTTTATTTCCTAAAATTTAACATTTGCTTTACTTACTTTCAGAGTATAATCTGCTGACCCCCACTGTGCGATGTATATATTTGGTGGGCAAGACCAACAGTTTTATCCTCTTTGGATACACACAAAACCAGTCATCTTTGACCGCATTTGGCCAGGGGTCTGGGAACTACCAGTTACAGAGCTGAAGAGACTTAAAGCTGTATTCACATAAAAATCACTTTATGTGAAATACACTAACAATACTGAAACATTACCTCCCATCTTCTCTCAGTCTTTCATAAATGTTACAAACATAATGCCTAAAGCAACTCCTTGTAAATGGATTAAACACAGAATTTTAACGTATATTTATGAATGTTTTTAAGAAGTATGGATTGCTCTCTCTGTTGAATGCTTATGTTTGTCCCAGTAATAACTGCAGCTGGAGGGTGGGGTTTGGTGCAGCAGCTCTCTTACCTCCATGATGGGGTTGGAGGCCAAGACCTTCTCCTCAACGTTGGCTTCGCTGGCAGATCCACTGACCGTGGCAAAGTACCTCATGGCATACTTGGCAGAGACAGTCTTTCCAGCTCCAGACTCCCCACTGACAATGATCGACTGGTTCCGCTCATCTCTGAAACACAACCACCGGTTAACTCCCAGCTGTTCTCTCAAGGACACTCACTTTCTGTGTCCCCAGCACGGCAACAAGCCCTCCACCACAAATGTCAGCAGCACAGCACAAGGTAAGCGCAGGTGGCAGACACAAGACAGTGAGTTACCGAGCTGCCTGCCAGGCTGGCTGGACTGCCTGCCAGCAGGATGCTCCTCCAGGGCGGGTGCTGCTGTGACAGTCCAGCCAGCCAGCAGAGCTGCTTTAGAGAACGTGGCTACGGCAAAGGATCTGCTGCTGCTATTCACTACATGCTTCTGCAGCTACTTCTGTCCGGGGTCTGTGGTACAGTGCTCTGCTAAATTATCAGTGGTCACTAGTAAAGACTGTGAACGTCATCTTAGAGAGGGAGAAATCAACAGCAGAATCAACCACAGAAACCTTTTGTCCCTCTGCTCTAATCACCAGCTTATCCCAGAATTATTCTGAATCTGAAAAATTCAAGCGTGGCTGTTCAGGACACAGATAGCAGCTCTGGAGTGAAAACAGTTCTTCTGCTGTGAAAAAAATTCTTCTCTGTAAAAAAGAATAGTTTCCATTTGCTCCTAAAACAATTTTCTCTCAACTCAAAGAGAATTCTGTGCATAAACCCAACAGTATGAGTAAACAACACACTACAAAATAACACAGAAATTAACAGAGCCTGAGACTTTTAAAATAAAGACCGTATGTGCTTTATAAAGCTTTTATATTTTCAAAGCAAATGAAGCTAAAATAAAAGGTATCTTGCAGTATTCCTATGAGTTGGGTAAGCTTAATCCTATTTTACACACTAACATGAAAAGAGGCAAAAGGAGGAGTAAAACTTTACCCAAAAAGTTTTACAGAGCTGGGGCTGGAACACAGAGGGCCTAGCCAAGGTACAGAGCAGGCTGTCCTTACAGCACAGGAGCTGTGAATGACACTTCAGGCACCTCCATGTGCAGGCAGCACAGCGACAGCCTGCAGGGCTGCCAGCGCCTGTGGCATTGGGAAATGCTGCACAGGGAAATCACAGACATATGCATTGAAAAACTACCTATGGTTTCTGCAGCCTAAAGGCCTGGCAGAAGATCTGGTTTCTGTTTCTGGAATGATAAAAAAAACCTTGCTGACAAAATAATGAAGCTATTTATCAAACATGTATAAATTACAAGTGTTCCTTTTCTGTGTTTGGCCTGTCCGTCTTAGTCAAAAATTGGTGATTTTGTCTCAAACTGGTGTTACGTGCTTACAAGCCCATTGGCATCCCAACATACTACCAGCCCCAAATGGAAACAAGACTGGGTGCACTCCCTCAGCATGGCCTCTAATGCACCATGGCCCCAGAGTTGAGAGCCCCTTCCCCTCCTCCTCCTCCT
>WAAG01087358.1:4563-20956 GCA_013390105.1 Tichodroma muraria | reverse complement strand
TTTTTTTTTTTTTTTTTTAAATTGTCAGGCTGAACGCTTAGTTAGGACAACCACAGGCAACTCAGGCTACCTGGATGGGTTTGTGACACGCAGTTGCTGACTGAAAACTGCTCCAGCTCAGCACACAGGAGTGCAGACAAAGCACATCGCTAAGCGGGGACAAATCCAGGCAAAATGAATGACTGGGCTAATTTTAATGCACATCCAGAGACAGAGAAGCCTGTCAACCACTGTACATTTGCATGCCCCTATCTTCCTTCCCAGCCAAGTGAAACGCTTCTGGGGACACACTTACCTTCCTCTCCCTGCCCCCACTTCTCCCCTGATCTCGGGGTGAAAACCAGGGCAGGATTAGAAAAGAAGTGGGGGATAAACACATCGGTAAAACAATAAATACCAGCTAGACAGCTTGGAGGGTCAGGAGATGTTTAGGAAGATTACAAGTTCAAAGACCACAGCAGCAGCAGCAAGAACTGACAGACAAAATGCACTGCTCCTTCTGAAAAGTATATGCAAGTTGTACACACGTATGTTACACATAGAGTTTTTCATATAAAACTTGAAATTTAAATTTTTTTTTTTCCCCCCCTAAAGTCCTGGAACATGAAAGCAACTTACTACTGCTTTCCCACGGTAGAGTGCATCCCCCCAGAGTGCTGACGAGGAGACCTGGTGTGAGAGGCCTCCAAATGGATTTCCTTAGCAAGTTAGAGATTCAGGGGTTTTGGCAGCAGTGGAGGAAGCAAGGGGCTTACAAGAACCCCCCGCCAGCTTCCCAGCAGCATCTCAGGGGAAGCCCTGTGTGGTCACTGTGGCCACTGCCTGGCCTTGCTGATGGAGAGCAACAGCACCTCTGGACACCTGGACCTTCTCTTTGGGGCTGCACACAATCCACAGATGGTGTAGGTCCTACACCACAGCCTCCACCACTAGGGTCCTTTGCTCCTGTGGCCACTCCTGACCCCAAGGCTTTCCTCTGATGATCCTCAAGGAGCCATTCTCCTTCCCATCACACATTTCTGCTCAGCCCCCATGGTGACCCCAGTGCTGAGGCTCCCACAGACCCAGCAGAGGAGACACAAGTCCCTAATGTTGCTTTCAGACCCCAGTGCAGGGCCTATTACCTTGACCATGAGGCCATTAAATTGCTAACACAGCTTTTAGGACAGGCAGACAGGAGTAATGGTTTGCAGAAGATTCTTTATCTGAGACTGAATGCCTTGAAGTCATCACAGAGCCCCCAAAGTGCTCCAGCAGGCCAAAAAAGCCTGGGGAGGACAGGGCTGCTGTCCTTCAGCAAGTAGAGAGGACAGACTATATTTAAATAGTCAAGCAGCACCTACAGAGGTACTCTAAAAACAACATAGCTTTAGCAAAAGCTGGCCCAAGGTCTACAATGCTTCCCCCTCTCCTCCAGAATAATCAGATTTTAAACGTACCCTTCAGAGAAATGGACCAGTCATTAACAGTAACTGTTTCTCATGTGCATCAGTAAAAGATGTAGTGCTACAGAGACTAAATGGGACTTACAGAAAAGAAGGCATAAATCTTTGTCAGCCTCTCAGAAATGAACACTTAATGCAACTAGCTTGGAGTACTTCACTTCTCACTCAGCCGAGGTACCAATTATGGCACCACTATGATATATTTTAATCACTGTTGTGTTAATGGCTCCCACGATTTATTTTATCCCCTCTCTGCACTAATGACCTGTGCTCAAAGTCTCATGATTCAAATACTTCCCCCTTCCAGCTGAATAAAGCAATCCTTTGGATTTCGACCTGTGATACTGCTGACCTATTCAAAGACGTATGAAAGGACTTCAGACACTTGGACCTACAGAAAGTTCGGATCAAAATACGGTTACAATTCAGCCAGCAGTCATTCATTTTCCTTTTCTTGCCCCTAATTCAAATCCTGTGTTTCGTTGCTTTTCCTCCACCCTACCCCCCAGAGCTTTGATTTCCTTATCAAGCATTTCAATCCTTTCTTTTCATACTGTAAAAGTCAGTGTAAAACCAACACACTGCTTAGGGCCACAAATAGAGAGCTGCCCACTAAGTCTTCCTCAGCACCCTTTGAGTTACTAGTTGGGATTAATTTAACAAGCAGTTTTACAAACTCAGAAGGGGACACACGTTTCATGGCAGCAAGAAGCCTCCTCACTTCTACAAAACTTGGCTCACCAAAACCAGACCAACTAGAGATATCCTGCATGCTGCATGTGACAGAAACACATAATTTGAATAATTCTCCTAAAGCAAGGGGATCAGTCATAGTGTGCAAAGTGATGTGGGTAGCCTGGGTTCCTCCAGATCAAGGGTCACCCAGCAGTGTTAAAAAGCAGCACATCAAAAACACCCTGAAGAAATTTCCCCTGTCCTACTGAAGCCAAGGAACTTGCTGCCACAAGAGGGTGATGAAGCCAATCCATAAAAGCAGCAGATGTTTATATCCCAGTTCCTAATCCTCAGGAGCTCACAAAATCCTGCTGACCAGGTTCCCTTGGAACTACTTATCAGACAATCTCTTTGCTGCTCAGGATCTAAGGAAATGAGAGCAGAAAGTCACACACAAGAACTCTAACATTTCTTGCAACAGCAAGTTGGCAACATGGAAGCAAATGGATTCTAACTAGTTTTTGTAATTATCCCCCAAGACACATAAGACAGAAGTCATCCAAGCAAGAGCACATCAGTCGACTTCTATGTTAAGAACTAAAAATAAACAAACATGCTTTTATTTATCTCTTCTCCCTCAACTTCCATCCCATCACCTACCTACATTCTTTCTTAATTAGTTCTACATTTCTTTTTAAACATCCTTCCTGCTATCTAAAGCAAAAGCGAATTTCAAAGCCTTTTTTCTTCACGAAGATGTAGCAAGTTCAAGGCACAGCACATCCCGTATCAGTCTCTGGAAGACCTGGCTAAACTCAAAAGCTTCAAGGAAAATTCCTTAATAAACATCCCCAGCTCCTGTTCTGCATGAGAGCAGGTGTCTTCTAGTGTCATGGTTTTACCCCAGACAACAACCAAGCTCCACGTAGTTGCTCACTTTCTCCCAAGTGGGAAGGGGAAGAGTATTGGAAGGGTAAAAGTGAGAAAACTCGTAGGTTGAGACACTTTAATAGGCAAAACAAAAGCTGAGCACATAAGCAAAGCAAAACAAGGAATTCATTCCCTGCTTCCCATGGATGGACAACTGTTCAGCCATACCCAGGTAAGCAGAACACCATCATGCACAATGGTTACCTGGGAAGACATTCTCTCACCCTAAAAGTGTCTCCCCCTTCCTGCTCCCCCCAGCTCTATATTCTGGGCAAGATGCCATGTGGAATGAAATATCCCTTGGGTTACTCGGGGTCAGCTGTGCTGGCTGTGTCCCCTCTCAGCTCTTCATACACCCTCAGCCTCCTCATTGGCAAGGTGGGGGGAGAGGCAGAAGAGGCCTTGGTGCCGTGCAAGTGCTGCTCAGCAGTGACCAAAATATCCCTGAATTATCCACAGTCTCCAGCATGAATCCATACCAGCTACTATGAAGAAAACTAACTTTACCCTAGTCAAAACCAGCACACATACACAGAAGACTAATTGTCCTCCACAAGTGGTAAAATCTCCCTCAGAATGGGTTTGTATCTTTCACTGCTGTGGCAGCAGGTACATCCCCAACTCTGAAGCCCTGCAGAACTTCGTTTATGAAGCACCACCGTATTCTACATGAACAAGGGCCAGTTTCAGGGCTGGATTGTGGCAATGGCTGAAGTGGTTTCATGGGAACGGTCCCATGAAACACAGCAACACATTTCATGGGGGATTGCCTTTTTACTCTCTGCCTACAAACTCTGTGCCATATGGAGAGCTGGCAAAAGGGAGAGGACAGATGTCTGGAGACATTATAGTTACTATGTTAACTGTCTGCAAGTTTATTCATCAGAAGGTGATCACCCTTTGTTCTGGTAACAATTTAATTTTCTTTCCAACTTTGAGGGGTTGACAGCAAATCACTATTCACAGTTTTTAAAAAGTACCAGGTGATTTGCAGCCTTGATTAAAAGGCACAGTTTTGACCTGAAATACCAAACATCAGGCAAAACCTACAAAAGCAGAAGAACTAAGAGGTTACAGGAGCAGAAAAGGAGATGATTTGAAGGCTCTCTCAGCAGCCATGCAGGCTCTGTGCATGTTTGCACACTCAGGCAGAACACTGAACCAAGCTGGATGTTACAGTGGTGCACAGCTATACGAGCAAAAAAGTGCTGCTACACCAAGAGAAGCTTCTTTTTATGCATTCAAACAAAGGGGAAGTTTGGAGCACTTGAACAGACACCACAAAAACACTCCCTCTTTTTAAAACAGGGATTTGGACGCGCATTGTACAAGAAAAAAAAAGTGTTTTTTTTTCTCTGCTGCAGAGAAACTATTTACTTTTCATCGTTTCACAGAGACTGAGCTCCCATGAGAAGTCACGAGTCAACCTGCAGTTCATTTCCTGTGGACTAGGAAGAGCATTAAATGTCCATGTGGTTCTTGGAAGTAAGAGAACAAAATCATTTAGAAAATCCTCTCCAACATTAAATCTGCTTCTGGAGTTTGCATCCTGTAAGTAACACTCACTGTGAAGGAGTAGCCATCAGCAGTACAAATCTGCAGTCTCACAAGCTGAAGATGGAAGTTCAAGTGAGAAATCAGTTCACAGATAGGCAAAAAGCCCAAAACTTACCATACTGTTTGGAGGCACATAGAAAAAATGAAGCCACCTTCACCCAACATGAAGCTGAGGGGAAGCTACCTCAGCATCACCTTCACCTGAGCACAGGATGGACTGCAATAGTGAAATCATAGACATTTGGTCTATGGGGAGGAAGAAGAAGTCAACTACTCCTTTTCCCTGGAAGGAAAGTTCCAGGTAGAACTTTGCAACAGCACTTAACAACAGAGAAATCTCAGAAAATACATTATAGACTACAGTGGCAAAAGGTGAGGGAACTGGAAGCATTTCCCTCAGATTGGCTACCAACATATCTACAATTGAGATGAGCTGAATTGATGGGACAAGGCCAGCTGTATGGATTTCAACAAGAGCAAGTGCCAGGTACTGCACTTGAGTCACAACAACCATTGCAGCACTGCAGGCTGGCAGAGAGGGGCTGGAAAGCTACCCAGTGGAAAAGGACACACAGGGTACTGGTCAACAGCAGCTGAACATGAGCCAGCTGTGCCCAGGTGGCCAAGAAGGCCATTGGCATCCTGGCCTAGGTCAGCAATAGCGCAGCCAGCAGGACCAGGGCAGTGGTTGTCTCTCTGTACTAAGCACTGGTGAGGCCACACTTCAAATCCTATGTTCAGTTTTGGGCCCCTCACTACAAGAAAGACACTGAGGTGCTGGAGCGTGTCCAGAGAAGGGCAACGGAGCTGATGAAGGGCATAGAGAGTAAGTCCTGTGAGGAGCAGCTGAGGGAGCTGGGGTTGTTTAGCCTGGTGAGAAGGCGGCTCAGGAGAGACCCTACTACTCTACAACTCCCTGAAAGGTAGGTGGGGGTTGGTCTCAATCCTATCTTCATTATAGGAAATGGTCTCAAGCTGCATTGGAGGAGTTTTAGACTTGGAAAAATTTCTTCACTGATACGGTTGTTGAGCATTAGAACAGACTGTCCGGGAAGTGAAGGAGACACCATTCCCTGAGGTGTTTAAAAAGATGTGTAGATGTGGCTCTTAGGGACATGGTTTAGTGGTGAACTTAGAAGTGCTAGGCTTATGGCTGAACTCCATCTTATATGTATTTTCCAACCTGATTCCATGACTCTATGCGAAGAGGCTTCTCTTCAGCACTGGACACCTGCCCACTACTTTTCTCCAGCTGCTGTTAAGGAGTTATCAACTTCTACCCAGTTCATGGCTGTAGAAGAGAGTGCAACAAAAAGGCTGCCTCTGTGGAAACAGCCTTAAGTCAGACAGGTAGGAGGATGCCAAAAAAAGATATGTCAGACAGGTAGGAAGACACACACACACACAGAAAAGAGATGAAACAGTCATTCTTTATGTAAGTACCAATGTGTCCTGGCCCTTAGTATAATGTAGAAATTATTGTTCCCCTCTTGGAAGAGTTTATTAGTTACAGTGGAAGGGGAAAACAACTTTAAACCACGTTCAGGGAAATGAGAGCTGTACAGTTTAAGAGACAAAAACCCCATCATTTGCCAGCTTATCATCTATTTCTTCTGGCACTTGATGAAATCTCACCTGCCTGTTTTGTTTGGGCTTTTTTACCAAAATTCAGGTCAGTCACTGTCCCTTTTTCACAGTCCCACAGCCATTTTAAATATACACATCAAAGCATCAGCTGAAAAAATGAGCTGCCAGACACCCCTGTAACACAGGTCAGGCACATAAACATTTTTCTTCTTTATTTTTGACTTGTGTAAAAGGCCATGGTTACTCCCCCAGAACACAAATCCCAGCCACCTGTGAGGTGGCACAGAGAGCAGAGGCAATCAAAAGGTACCATCCCATGGTGTCACCAGTGCTGGTCCTGACACAGAGATGGGGAACAACACCTCCTGCAGGAGCTCCCTTCACAGGTGGCAAGGATGGCACATGCACCCTGCTCTCCCCTCACAACTGCCAGCCCACACAGCCCAAAACACGCCTCATCTTCCCAAGGCCCTTCACACAAGAGGTTCATTAAATTCATTCATTAAAGGTGATTCTCTGAAGGAAAGAATTTGGGAGCAAAACAGAGACTATGATAATGAACTAACTGTTCGCAAGGGCTTTATCTCTGCAGGGGAGGGATTTGTTGGTTTTAAATTCTCAACCAGTAGATGATGAAACACCTCTCTATGGGGTTTGCTGACCGACAGTAAACAGCATTCATGTATGCCTGCATTTTTTTTTTTTTTAAGTTCCTCTTTCTTTAACACAGGTTTAAAGGAAGCCAACATAGACTTCCTTTAATGCAGAAACACCAAAGTAAGAAATGCAAGGCCAAACTTCATGACTTTTCTTGTTTGCTGCAATGCCTCCACTCACCTGCTTATAATATATGCATAGAGAAGCATGGACATGGGACAGGGACACAAAAAAAGCTGCAGTATCAGAAGGCAGGCTCCAAGAGCTGGAACCTCCCTGTTTGACACTAAGCGAAAATAAAAAAATAAAAAATAAAAGTAGGGCAAATGCTGCCTATGTTATCTTGATTCTCTGGGCTTTCCCCACAATGCTGTCATCCCCTAATGCACTTGAATTGCTTCTGTTTTGCAGACCATTGCTCTCTAATATAACTTTGCCTAAAAAATTGGAATTTATATTTTTTAAGGGAGAAAAAAAACCCACACACCCCTTAAGGACTGACTGGGTTATTTTTTATCCTTTAGGTTTTTCAAGTGTGGAGAAGGGGAGATGGCTTCTCTTACTAGAATGCTGATTTTTTTTTTTTTCCCCCCTCATTAAAGCACATTCCCCTCATGTGCTTAAGACCAAAACAGTCAGTATACTCAAGTACCACAAAACTGCCTTAGACAGGGATTTAGCCTTAGCAGACATTCCTTCATCATTCTCAAGTGCTGTGTTATGGTCTCATCCAAACTGCACTCAGCCACAACAGAGAGGTACTCATGGATATTAATAAATGAGGAACTGAGCTACAAATACAAAACATTATCTTGGACATCATAGGTTTCTTTAATTAAAATAATAAATTTTAACATAAAAAGCCCTATTTACAGAGACCAAATTGCTTCTACTGTGATTGAAGGAAAACTCTGGAAATCAGGCCAAAACAGAAATGGCCTGCAAGCAGAAGAGCAATGCTGCCTGTGACAGCAACTTGCTCAGAAACCCAGCATTAGAACTTGACCTGTCCCAAATACCCTGTTCTGAAACAAGGTAACTTTTTTATCATATTCCTTGGTGAATCTGAACATACACCTAATATGTAAATACACCTAATTCCATGGTAAGCAGGACCTCATTTGTTCCCTCATGAGATCTACCTCAACCTGCTCCTGCTGCATCAGGACAACAGCAAATGTGTGCCACAAACCATGATGTACCAGCACAGGTTCTCACAGTAATCTGCCCATGAACAAGGCATCTATCTATCTGCAGGTACAGCCTTTGTGAGAAAGAGCACTATAAATTTCTGAATCAGGAACTGCAATCAGCAAGGGTGGTGCAAAATCCTAAACCAGTCCCCTTCCCTGCAACTCTTTTTCCTTCCCTAGCTTATTTTAGTTACCTAAAAGAGAAGCAGACAGTTCTTGTTTATCTGGCCATCAGTCAGTTTCACTCTATGTATACTACTACTAACAAAAGTGATTTGTAAAAATATTGTAACTTCACAAGCATAAAAAGTTCCACAGATCTAAATAACAACCACACAAACTTATTCTTTGTAAAAAAAACAAATAAAAAATCAAAACAAAACCAGAAAAAAACCTAAAACCACACTGTATAATATCACATTTCAAAGACATTTGGGAAAGAAGATGAGAATTAAAGCAGGCACACACTGCTGCCCTATGTCCTCTGCATCCAGAAGGTCTGCATTTTGCTTCAAGTAACCACAGGACCAAGAGCAGCCCTGGGCAACCAGTGGACAAAGTACCTTCATTACAGCAGTTTCAACACCAAAGATGAGGAGGGGAAAAAACCCCAAACAAACAAGCAGCCAACCAACAAACCTCCAGATACTACAAGATTATGTAGGAAGTACACGGATAAGAGCCAGAGAAGCAAGACCCCAGCACCGCCCATCCCCAGACATGCTCCTGGCACAGGGACTGTTGTAAGCCTAATGATAGTGGCAGAAGAAGGAAAGGATTCCTTGGCAGGGTTCTGTCCAAATATATGTAAGAGTTATAACAACATATTCTTGAGTACAAGGAAGGGTAGGAATAACAGCAATGCTTACGGACAGCCTAAAACCCAGGCTACAGGAATCCAGAGAGAAGCAGCTTGGAAAAATAAAAGAATTGTGACGTGCTAGAGGCTAAACCAAAAAAAACTAGTCTCTCCCAGCTGTAAAAACCAGTAAGCCAAATCCAAAGTACCACGCAAATAATTCTCAATTAATTACATATTATAAAACAAGGCACACAATGGTTTTGAAGGTGAAAACAGAAAAAGTTAAGGGACTGATGGCAGACAACAGAGAAAATCACTGGCTATCAACTAATCCACTAGATTACAGATCCTCTTACTCCACAGACATCGTGCTTTGACTTGATTCCCTGTTCAGATTACTTTCCAATATTTCTGCTCCATTTTTAAGCCCCTCACAACACACATACTGCCGAGAGCCTATCAATTTAAACAAAATGGTATGTAGAGCAAGAGGGGAAGGTCAGTGCTGCCAGAGCCTCAGCTTTGGGAACCTTCCAGATGGAAGCACAACTATTCCAAATTTCTTACTGGTTGTGCTGGTCAGGTTGTTAAAAGCACAATGTTTGCACCACATTATAAGGCCCCTCTGAAAGAGGGAAAGACAGGTCAACAGGATTGTTTAATGTGGACTCAATAGCTACAGAAGAGAGCAACCCTGCTGGAAGTGGGCCATTGTTGGGAGCTGAGTTACAGTCACCATTATTTCAGTCCTCAGAGAGCTTGGCAGGCCAGAATACAAATTAAAAGATTATAAATAGCACTAAGCAAGGGGTTTTGTTACCATGTCTGAGGCAGCACTGTGCTGACCTGCATTTAGGCTTCACCACAAATCTGAAATTCGGCTCAAGACCCCAAGAAAAGTTCAGGGAAGTGTCAGCACCACCCTAATAATGGTCATGACTTGGGATAATCCGCTTGTTCTTTTCTCATGGTGCCAACAGAGTATTTATAACTTCAACTTGAAGCCAGATGTAAATGGATGATTTTGAACGGTCTTAACTCAAGTCCTGGTGTTCACAGAAAGCATTCAGAGCAGCAAATCAGAGTTCTCTATGGGAACAGAGAGGGCACAAAATCCCAAATGCATAAGCACGTTCAAGCTCCCTTTCTCTAAATTAAGCTTCACATCTAGTTAAAGTGTTTGACGTATCCCACCAAAAGCAGAACTTTCTTCCTATCCTAGTTGGTGATTAAAAAAATGCACAGAATGGGAGGGGCAAGGTGGAGGGCGGTAGGCTGGCAAAAGCAGGGTCCATTGTGGTCCCCTGGAGGGACAAGCCCTAAGGTAAGGACATCTCCTCCCATGGTTAGGGTAACAAAGTGGAGCCTCTCCCAGCACACCTTTCTGTTTATGTAAATATACCCCAGTTCTACCTCCCTGATTGGCCTGTCGGCCTCTCCACCCCTTTTCCCCTAATAAGTATGTCCCCTAGAATGTTCTCCCTTCCCTGCTTTCCCATTGGCCCCATGTTGCTGCAGTGTCCCACCCCTGCTACCCTGCTGGCTCGTAATTACCCTTTGCCCTGCGTCTGCACCGCCCCCGAGCCCTCGGCCCATTGGACCCTGATGCTCTGCTCCGCCCTCCCCCGGCCCTGTACTCAAGGCCTGGACCCTGCTTTGCCTCGTGTCTTCGTCCCTGGAGCCCGTCAGGTGTGCCCGGAATAACCCTTCTGTGTGGCACTCCATGGGAAGAGCCTTCCCGGTTCTTTGTCGTCGGTGATTCTGCGGGAGCTGATTCTGTCTGGGGCGTGTGCGAGTGACTGTGTGCGTGTGCCTGCGCCGCCGAGCGACTTCCATAAGGAGACGCTTCTGGAAGGGCGCGGCACCGCTGCCTCTCGCCCCACCGCCGGCCGGCGAGCGGTCCACGACAGGGCAAGGCAAGGGGCTCAATTTTGGGAGCCTCTGTTCTGGTTCATGCCTCTGCAACTCATCTGTGATAGGTCCTTGTCCAGCTTCCCTGATGTACTTGTGCTAAAGCTTGTATTTTGTTTAATGTCACTTTTCCAAAGAAAAGTATGTTCTAGTTTACTTATAAGCATCAAATTGACTTCTTGATCTTTCAGAAAAGTACTTGGGACCATCAAGAGAGACCTTGTTGACTGTGACTGGAAGAATTTACTTTTATTTTGGGGCTTGCCAGTTGCAAACCAAAATGTTTTCCTTGGAATAATTTTAGCTGAATGAAGATTTCAATCCTGGCTCTGCGCCCCACTGCCCTAGGTGGTATAACATCAAGTAGCCAGAATCTTCAACCTCAAAGAGCTCACGATCTCCATATAAAACAGCTGATGGCAGGACACCAAATAAACTCCAGTGACTAATCCTGTCTTCACACGAGCACAGGTCATCAGAATAATGGATCATTTTCATGACTGGGCTCTTCACAGTCCTGACTTATTTCAAGTATGACAAGCATCAGTATAGCAGCTTTGAATTCATGATCATGATCCCACCAGTTTCCAGCAAGAGGAAGATATCTAAAGCCTTACCAATTTTAAGGTAAGAAAGACAAATGCTAAAAACAGACCTCTTAATGCCATGCTTTCCAGATCAGAGTGGAAAGTTTCTGCTTTTGATATTCGCCTCCAGAGTTTTTTCAGAGGATCTGTGAGAAGTGACTGGTCTGAACAAAAGAATCTTTCACAATTATCTAGAAGCCTTTAGGAAAGGCTGATGTTAAATGTCACATTTTATGCTGCTATCTCACAGGCCTCAAGGAAGAACAGAGCTTATGTCAGAGTCAGTATTTGTTTTTCCTTCTGCAGAGATTCACACTTCAGTGGGAAAGCTTCTCCCAGAAAGATACATTCCTTAGGTGAGATAGTGACATGAAAAGCAGAATCCTTTGAAGATCCCTCTCCCCCTTTTAATTACAGAGTTTCAATATATCACTTGGGGTAATAAAACCAGATTATTCCACCAATATTCAAACTCATCTGGGTTTAGCACTCAACAGCTCTCCCCAAAACACACAGGATTCAGAAAATCAAGCTGCTGAATGCAAGCAAAGGCTGCAGAATCTGGCTCAAAGGCAATCTGCAGAAATAGCAGCCTCTCCCCTCTACAGATGATAACACCACCATGACCACCACCACTCCTGTTCTGCTCAAAAAGGCCAATCCCTGCTTAATGACACCGATGCTCTGGGAAACATGTCTACTGAGCAAGGATTCAGAACTTCCCAGTCCTCCAGTGCTGCCACCCCTCCTTCCCCACCAGCTCCAAGGAACCTGTGTTACTCTGCAGACCTGGCTCTGTACCTGCCCTCTCCAACTGCTGCCTTTCCACCTAGGCTGCTGACGCCTGTCTAACCTTGCCAAAAGGACGCTTGACTAATCTACTGGTTTGCAAACACAACCAGACTTGCAGCTCTTCCCACAGGCATTTACCAGTGTATTTCAGGAAACAGTTTGCAGAGATGGCAGCAGGTTGCTGGAAAACCGTTTAATCCTCCTCCATGTGCTCTGGAGACAGCATTATTCTTAGAGCTGGCAGCAGTGCCTTGATCTGTAGTACCAAACTACAGATGTATCAGCCTTGGTATTATTAGACAGCTTCAAGAGGGAAAAAAAAATAAATAATCCGAAACCAAAAAGCCTGCAACAAACCAGTGCCAAGGCACTTTTACTAAGCATTGGTCAGTACAAGCATGCACGTCCCAGCAGGAATGCCAGAAAAGCCCTGGGATGAGCAGAGCTGGGATTACAGTGGCAAGGGTTGGTTGGTCTGCAGTGATTCCTTCACCCTTCCACAGATACTAAGGGACAGAAATAATGCTCAAAGAACAGTGGTCATATGGCTGCAGCCCATGACTGCTCCTGCAGCAAACAGTTACTGCTCATTTAGGGACAAACCCCCTTCTGCCATCAATGCCAGTCAGCTTGGGGACAAGGTAAACCTTCTCTGCTCCCCAGTACACACAAAATCCACATGAAGGCCATCAGCTGGACATCCATGAGGACCTGGACCCCTCCCTGCAGCATGAGCATGCACAGATTTCCAAAGCCCAATTATTTTCTTTGGCTCAGACAACATGTCACAACATGGCTTGTGATACTTTTCCTCCCTAGGGATGCGTCTCAGCACTTCAAGCCAGCAGGAGCTAATAGCAAAGTATTGATGCCCATTCAAAACTATACTGCAGCTTTTTCCCCTGGGGACTCACTACCATTGTCCAAATCTACAAAATGTCCCATAACCAAACCAAACAAACAATAAATCTCCCTCCAAGAAGGACATTCACCTGCAAAGCCACCTTCAACATCCTGAATTCAGAGACACAGAGCAAGTGTTGGAGATATTTCAAATTCACTTAACCCACTTTTAAGAAGTACAGCAACACTGCAAAAAACATTTCTTTCAAGAGGATCCTCAAGTCATCTGTCTGAGATGCTACACCTGGGCCAAGCCACCTGCAGCAGAGTGTGCCATGAAAAGATGAGAGGATCAGAAAGCTACAGCATAAGGAAGCAGTTAGAACAGAACAAAATGTCACGGCACAAACCCTGGATATGTCTTAGCTGCCATCTGGAAACAGCTTTTTGTTTTGATGGTTTGTTGGGGTTTTTTTGTTTGAGGTTTTTTATTTAACCAAACAGCCTTCCTCCCCTAAAAGTCAGAGGGCCCAGCCTAGATAAAGATTCACTGGGCACTCAGATGACTCACACCCTCTAGCTAAAAAAGTACCTGTGTATGAGAGCACATCTGGCTAAGCTTCTTTCATATAGATTGCAGCTAGAAAAATTTTGCAAATTTCAATGAAACTACAGAAAAAAGACCTATTTCCAAAAAAGAGAAGAGGGGAGAAAATTGAGCAAAGGCAACATTAAAAGCATCATATTAGAAGACAGGTTTTTTTGTCTTCAGTCAGACCTGCCCTATTCACTACTCATATCTGGTGGAGCATCCAGTGATGGCAGAGGATTCAGAAGGGCCTATATACTGGAGTGATTTTGTCAGCTTTTAAAGTGAAAAAAAATGCACATAACATGTTTCAATTTCTAGGCTTTTAGTAAGATAAACTCCATACTTCCAAAAATGCAGGAGCCTCAAGGCACAGACATATTTCTGTCAGAGGTGCAACTAACACGTCTGCATACCTGCAGGATGCTTAACCAACCTGACTCAAGTGCCAGAAATTGTGACAAGGGAGTCTTGTCCCGCCACAGCTTCACTGCTATTGATGCCATGATAGGCTTCATGTTTGTACTAGTATGTTCATACTTCAAACTTTCAATATGCTTTAAGCTGATACAGAAAAATCTTCCTAACTAATTCCATCTTTAAAGGTGTTTGAGTGATGGAGAAACCTCATATTCAACTACTTTTAGTGGACCTATCAGTCCTGACAGGCATGCAGCCACAAACTGAAGGTGGGAGAGGCTTTGTCTGCTCAGATTCTCTCCTGAGGTGCCTACAGCTACTGCCATTTTTCTGCTCAGAGCTCACCTTCATGTGTTGGTCCAAGAGCTGCAATGTCCCTGGGACTGGCTTGCTGGCAGAGCTGGCAACCCCAGCCAGTGCCACCAAAGAGATAAAGAGAGGAGATCTTTATAACACATACAACATATAACCCACAAAAATTCATGTTAAAAAAGAGAAGAATTATAAAATCTCAGGCTGGTTCCTAGATTACCTGGGCAGCATCCAGCAAGCTACTTCAGGTACCTTAGTGATAAATCATTGGGAGCTAATTATCTTCTGCAATTTCCTGCTTTCTTAGCGTCAAAAAGCATTCCACTTTGGGCTAAAAATGTGACATTGTACTGTTGACGTCAATCACTTTGCTGTATAGTTAGTGGTGAGAAATCTTACAGTACTACCTTGTACCCCTGCTCTCACACAGTACCTCAGGCTCATTTCTTCTGCTGCACCACCTATTTTTTTTACTGGAAGATTCTTGCATTTTTTCTGTTGTCAGTATTTGATACACAGCCAAGTCACCAAGATTAATCTGATCATTTGATTTTCATGATTAACTATCTCCCGATAAGCAGATTTTTCCTCCATCTTTCATGAGAGCAGTTATTGCCCAGCCCTGCCCTTAATTTATCACATCAAATTTGATCTCTTTTGTCAAACTCTGACAAGTTGAGAGTAAAGTCAAAAATGAACACTGCCTTGCTGCATATCTGCTAAGCTTAGGGAAGGCAGAGATGGAGAACTGACAGTCTGTCTTGAAATTAGCTCCAGAGTCAGCCCACGGCCACAGGAAGACACCTTGTGCTACAAGGAGAGAAGTTCACATCAGCTGGTTGTTCAAGTCCCTTCCCGTGGCACTGGCGGAAGGGTGATGAGAAGAAACAAATGAGACAAATGAACCTGCAAGAAAGTCCTCTTCTTTCTCATTCCACCTCCCCGCTTCAGAGCCTAAAGGGATGCTGCTTCCAATACCACCTAGGTGTGCCATGCCTTCAAGGTGCCACTGAACCCGCACTCCAGTGACAAAAGAAGAAATTGCCAGCAGACAGCAGTGGCCACAAACAACCTAATTTTCCCCAGAGGCAGGCTGTGTATGCTTTTTGCTGTTCAGAGCCATCTGCAAGAAACTGGATATTTGCAAATAAAAGGAGATTAGGACAAGACATTAATCCAGCATCTGCTGCTCATTCATGCTGTCCCCTGAAAGAGAGCCCAGATACAACATTTAAGTCATAACACTCAGTTCTGAGCTGCTGGTAAATAAATTTAAAAAAACAAAAAGAAAAAGAAGATAAAAATTAATATGCATACAAAGTTGTGGTGTTACTTTTTATACTAACTAAGCCCTAGGAAGGCAGAAACACATAGAGCTGTTAAGAAAACAAAGTGAGATTGCCTTTGGGAAAGGACAGCTTTCCCTTGGCTGTGCCCACCCATGCACCAAGCCCGAGCAGAGAAGACACAATTGTCCAGGAACAGGGTGAAAGCAGAAATGGCAACAGCTTGTCCAGAATCCCCTGTTCTTAGAAAGGCCTCATTTCTTAAAGCCTACCAAAACAGCACAACAGGGCTATTGTTCCCAGAGTTGGATGGCAAATACTCCTGCTACCCTTGAGAATTGTTCCTGCTGTTGGATGGAAGGGTACAGCAGAAAATCATCCACAGCCTTTACAAAAAGCTCTGCTCTGTGTACCACTACACAAGAGAGCAAGGGCATCAACCCAGCAAGCTCACTTCTACTTTTTATTTGTTTTCTTCATATTCACAGTAACTATGCAGCTGTCAGTGCTGCTTTTCTGAGAGAGAGAAAAAGAAACAAAAAAGACAAAAAATAATTTAAGCTTGGGGGAAAACATCCAGTTCAGAAACACAGATGAAAAGCATTTCATCTCTGCATATTGTCTGTTTTTCTACCAGCAGCCACTTTTCACAGAGGATTTAGCCTGACAGAGCTGATAACCACTCACCGCTGCTCAGATTTTGGGTTTGATACCTTTCAGATGTAGCTGGCGCATTTGGCCTTCAAAGGCATCGCACACGTGGCACCACCTGCATCCTATGCCTTGGGAATCGAGAGCACATTTCAC
>WAAG01087340.1:4367-47905 GCA_013390105.1 Tichodroma muraria | reverse complement strand
TTTTTGTTTTATTTTGTTTTCTTCTTAAAGTGAGCTTCTTACAAAAACAATTATTTTTAATGCCACTTCTGGCCTTTTGACTGGGAATTCAAAGTTTTACCTCACAGGCTGGAGCAAAAGTTAGGTTTGTTTTTGTTAATGTAAGTCAAGGAGTAGCAGTGATTCACTGTGACAGGCTGAATGTGAGCCATATGAACCGAGCTGCACAGGCATAAAGGAGGATTGTGCTGCAAAATATCTCCAAGTAATTTAGATTTTGACACACTTACCACTTCTCAAGTTGCATTTCCCCCTCTCCTCACACTCCCGCCCTTCCCCCACCATCCAGAATCTGATGTGATGGAAAAATATAGGCATTGTCTCTGGGATTAGGAATGGCTGGGCTAAAAGTGCTTTGCTTCTGCGGGTTTTATCACAGCAGTTTGAGAGCTTCCCGAAGAGATGGTAATGATTATATGCACTTACATACAGGGCCTTAAATGAAGACTTTCTGGGCTGAAATAATTGAATTTTGAGATGATCATTCCTATCCACACATTGGGAGTGTGCGAGTGTTGTGTGCTGGTCTGTGTCACTGGGACAGTCCGGGCTGGGCTCCTGCTCCAAGGAGTGTGAATTGCATAGATTTGCTGGATCCCAGCTCCCACAGCTGTGGGTGACAGGGGACAGGGGCTGCCTGGCCCCAGAAAACCCCAGGAACTGGGCACAGGGCCACTGTGTCCCACTCTGGGGGCAGCATTCTACAGAGCCATTTTTTTTCCAATTCAACACTATTGATTTCTTTTATGTGTGTTTTGGGCTTTTGCTGTAATTCAGGGTTTTTTTCCCTCTCTTTATTCTGTGTTTTTCTTGTATGAATAGCAAATGAAGGCTGTTTTAGTGTTGACTCAGATGATACATACTCACAGCAGGACTTTATGTCCAGGCTTTTTATTGATCAAATGTCTTAGCATTGGGGTGTAGAAAGGAATGGCAAATGGCAGTTCATTTCTGGCTGGGGTTTCTTACCTGTAAGTGAAAGGCAGAGTGTGGAGCTGTGTGTGAGTGCAGTAAGTGTAATATCTATAAAATAAGACATATTTAACATATTTAATGAGGCTCTTAAACTTGAAGATTGAATTCTGTTTTCTTAGGAAGTGTGTCCTGCAGATACAGCAGCCACACGCCGGGGGAAAGGAGAACACAATTTGGTGTTGCAATGAATTTGTTATAACCCAGTGGCCCACTCTGAGTCTCTCTCTCCCTGAAGTTATTACAAAGGATCCTGCTGGAAGTGGGGGTTAAGGCAGACATTAAGGTCACACTGTGACCTACCTTTTAATGTTGAATATGAAGTTTTAGAAGCAAACCAAAAATAATACATTGGATACTATTTTTAAGGCAAAACCCCAGCAAAATGTCTGTCATCAGGTTCCAAACGATGCCTTGCTTCCCTTTAACAATGAGCTATCCATTATATGGTCTTAATTTATGGAATGTTAAACAGTTTCTGGCATTACTGTGCCCCTGCAGGAAGAACAGATGTTATTTTTGAATAAGTTTTGCTATGGGATAAAATGTTGCAGGTCTTCAACAGATCATATCCATCTGTAAGAAAGGAATAGACAGCATTTGTGTAAAATAAACAAGATAAAGTCAAACAACTCAAAATTTCCTACTGAAGAAAAAACAGTGCCTGTGGGCTGAGATGGTAGTACAGATTGGAAGGTAATGTGGGAAGGTACAGCTTAATATTATTTTAAAGGTGAACACTTACCTTGGTGAAACATCCTAAATGGTAAATCTCCTTTATCAGGCCTTGGGAGGCAGTGGTCAGAGTGTGATGTGGTCACCATGTACTGACAAGAGCCTGAGTATAACAAGAGCACATTATTTTTATATCTTGTTTGATTTATAGAGCTTTGGCTCTCTGAGAATAGCATGGAAACTATGAAAATCCAGATCCTGACAGTCCTTGTTGTGCCCATGTATCTTGTGGCCACCCCCACATTACTGAGAGGAACATCTCCATTGGGATGCACACCTTGCACCCTTCATAGAAGTTTGTCTTATAGATGAAACAGAGGATTGGCAAAATTGTAAGACGTTGCACCACTTCCCTTCTCCATTTCTCTGGATGCCCAGGAACTGCTGGAATGATGGAAGCCATAATTTTTTTCAGGGCTCTGCTGGGATTCTCCCAGTTGACCTTCAAGGGAATGATTGCTTCTCCTCCCCAGCCTCTGCACTGTTGTGGTTCACGTTTGGTGAAGGAATATCCCCTTCAGTTTATTTCTGTTCCTTACAATTCTGTAAGTTTTGCTCATATTGCCCATAGAGTTCTCCTTTGCAAAGTGAAAAATCACAGCCTCTGCAGCTTTATCTACCCCAAAATAAGGTAATTAATTATGTAAAGTCTCTGTATGGTGCACAGTTGCGGATTTCCCATCCCTGGAAGTGTCTGTCAGGCTGGACAGGGCTTGGAGCAACCTGGGCTAGTGGAAGGTGGAACGGGATTATCTTTAAGGTCCTTTCCAGCCCAAATCAGCCTGGAATTCTATGGTAAAGCTCATAGCAAAGGGACAATTACAATCCATCCATCCATCCATCCATCCATCCATCCATCCATCCATCCATCCATCCATCCATCCCAAACAGTTTATTGGGGGTATTAATTGCCCTCTGAAGTCTTACCCACCCCTCCACTGATTGTTGAGAACCTCATCAGCGAGATGACTTCTAGAAAGCTGATGTTTAACTGCACCAGTGATCTTCTGAGAATTTAAACTCACAGACCTCTTTGTTCTGTTCTTGTTCTTTGTACTTTGGGTATCCAAGATCGTGGTATCACCCACTTGCTTTCAGAATTGAGCCTACAAAATTGATGTACGGTTTATTGCTGAAATCCAGTGAAAATCTTCCCCGAGCCAGCCTGCAGCTCAGTCAGCTGGGTGTGCACGTCTGACTGGGCTGCCAGAGCATTTCCATCACAGTGGGGTGAGGCAGGGCTGTGCCACAGGAAGGCTCTCTGCAGGTGCCTCTCGCTGCTGGGCGGCTGCAGCTCAGCCGAGCCTCAGAGAGCACTGACAGGGGAGTCTGGAAAGCTGAAATACCTCCCACTGCACCTCCTCTGCTTTCCTTGGTGTGTGTTTTTATCCTACTTTTATTGTTTTAAATACCAAATATTCTGTACTCTTGAGAGACTATTTCATCTCTCATGTTAGTAACTTTTCCGTCTTAATTTTCCTTCTCAGTTATGTGGTGGACTGTGCATAACTGATGTGGAAGGAGGGACTACAACCTCGTTATTACAACCTAATTATTTATTTCCCCTTGTACTAATTATTTACTTCCCCTTGTATTAATTATCTTTACAGTTACAGGATTTCCTCAGCTGGAAAGTAAAATAGTTTCCTTCCCTTCCAGAAGATCATTGACCAAAACATGAATATGTACTTTAATGTGCCAAGAACCAAACAAATTGTTAGTACTAGTCAATACCACTTTAAGGGGAGTATTGTTTGCTGTGAAAATCAGATTGAATTTACTCTTTGGTCAGTGTGTTCAACAAAACCAAGATAATGTTAAAAGGAAAAAAAGTATTCTTGTTTAAATTACGTGCATGTCTATAAGATAACTTATACAATTATTCAGTCAGCATTTTTTGTTAATGCAGTATCATCTGCTGGGATTTCTATTTTGAATGTTTCACTGGTTGCAAGTGATCATGGGTTTACTTGTATTGGGTGATGATCAGTAAGTTAAAATATTCAAGAGTCTGGGTTGCACACTTACACAGCAGATCATACTAACTTCCTGTTGTATTAGAAAATTTAATGTGTAATTTGCAAAGTAAGCAAGAGTTGCTTTTCTAATCTCATTCTGGTTTGTAGATTGAATATGGTACAGAACCACAAATTGTTCTGAACACAAGTGCACCTTGCAGAAGGGCGGAAGCTGTCTCAGGGCATTTGGACACTCATCAAACTGTTACTGAGTATGCCAGCTTGGGGTTCTGTGCAGAAACGGGAAAAACCTGTACTCCTATCTCCAGGAAATTATTCTGCAAATTATGGTTACCCCCTGGACAACTGGGATCTGTTCCCTACCAAAGAAAGGGAGTCAAGATAGAGAATTCCATATCTGCAGGAGGCAAAAGTGGAGGATAAATCATAGGTGGAAGATGGAGGTGGTGCATATGTGTGACTTCTCTTAGCTCCACCTGGAATTATTGTTGTTCTCTGCATGAAGGGCTCCGAGATGGAATAGCAGAGCAGACTTCTTTCCTTTTCAATTTGGTACTCACCAAACCAAATTAATTCCATTATCGTTTTTGGAAAGTTTGTGCAGGAACACTTTGGATTGATGGATTACCTCTGTGGCTGCTGACTGATTAGCAGCATGATAGATGCAGCTTCATTTACAGGGATTTACTTTCATTCATGAGGAAGAATTGAAGGTTTCTTTCCAGCACTTTTTTTTGCATTAAAACTTTTCAAAGTGCTCAACAAATGGTAGCCTTTGATTTCAATTTGTTTAATGCCTGTGGTAATTAACATTTCTATGAGAACACTTTAACCAAGTGTTCTAGTTTTTCCTCCATTAAAATAATATTTTTTCACTTTAGCTGAAGAATTTTATTGCTGTATATGATAACCCTTTTATAATAACAGGCTTTCTTTTGTCACCATATGAGAGGAAACTGTTCCCAGAGAATGGTCACTGCTGTTTTTTTTGGATTTTATTAATTTATAATTGGCAATATGTCTCATGGTATGTGCAGTCCATACTCCAGATATGCTCTTGTCTGCAATCCGTGGAGGTTGAGAAGGTATATGCATGAATGCTGAAACAAATCTGAGTTCCTTTTCTTCAAACCAAAGAATACATGGGCAGATGCTCAAACAGATTTAATAATTGGGCATTTTTCAATGCCCAACAGCTAGACTTGCACCATTAATCATGATAGTGACAAAGTCAGGACGCAGTTACGGAAAAATTGTTTGCTACAAATTTGCTGTATTGACATTTTGTTTCAACCCTGATTTGGAATTAATTGGCAGACTGAAGCAAACCCCTCTGAGTTCCTCTGGAGAGTCTCAAATCCAGTTCCTCAGTTCTGAGGCTGAAGTTCAGGTGATGGAGGCAGCACTGCTCCTCTGGCTGTGAGCACCTCTGCCTCACAGGTATGCTGTGCTGCAAAACTGCCTGGCAGTGCCCTTCAGCCTCCCCTGTATGAAAACCAGTGTTAATTATTTCCAATTCGCACATGGCAGTGCACAGGGCAGGAAAGGCTGCTTGCTAAGCTGTCAGTTAAATAGGCCTTCTTTGAATTTTAGATGGGGGTGGGGGAATTTTCAGTTTGAACTGTCTGGAAAGAGCTGCCTGAAATAGGTAGGGAGTGCTCAGATGTTCCAACCAACACTTTTCCCAGCAAGAGGACTGTATTTCTGTCACTGCTTAGGGCAGCTGGGTTCAAAGTGCATAACAGAAGACTGGTTTACGAAAAAGAAACAAACCCAAAACTTAAATCTGCTGTTTACAGAGAGTTCTAAGTAGTATCAGAGTTCTTTGATGGGGGAAAGGAGAAATGGGGAGAGGGGATCACAGAAGGAGTGGGAATGACATCTCAGGTTTTACATGCCACTGTCTCTGAGGCCGCAGCAGGCTCTTTCCTTGGTGAGAGCCACTGCAGCCCTGCAAACGGGAGCTCTGTAAAACTGTAGGAAGGGGCAGGGGGCTGGAGCATCCTGGAGGGGGATCAGAGAAAGGAAGCAGAGAGAGAGAAATCTAATTCACGATCTTGAAAGGATATATTTGAGGGGCACAGTTATGAGATTGTGCAGGGGCTGTGCTTGAGTTACTTTTGGTGGGAAATGGTGAAAGTCTAAATAATGGGGAACATCTTGGAAAGTAGGGATTTGTTCCTTCCTGAGAGGGAAGAAGGGAGTGCAGCTCTTTAAATGAGAAAAAATTCTTTCACTTACCAGAGCAGCCTCCAGTATTGACAGTGCTCACCTGAGCCCAGAGCCTGGAGCTGGTGCTGGCTCCTGGGAGCTGTGCTGCCCCATCTCAAGGCTGTCTTCACATGTGTGCGGCTGCTCGAGGTGCTGTGGAGCTCAGGGACCTGCCTGCTGCCAAAAGAGCTCTCCCTGTGCAAATTAGTTCATAACTTATGAGCTTTGACAAGTTTTTGTTGGCCGTGCCTTGGGAAACATTTTTGAGTGGCAGTTGCTGAGTTTGGTTTAATCTTTTCCCAGATTCCTTTGGCCAGTGTGGAAATAGCTGAATTATTTAATTGTGTTTTTGAGGAGTATATATAGTCACCTGAAACTTGGTGATGTAAAAAGAAGAGAAAAAACATGTATCAATAGCAAACATGTTTATTTTCACCCCAATGTAAGACTTTGGCTCCTTCTGCAGCGGAGCTGTGACCCTGGCCCAGCTACCAGGACTTGCTGAGCCTCCTGCGCACTGTCTGGAGAGGAACCTGGCTGTGGTCAGTTTGTCAAGGACCCCGTGGTCAGTTTGTCAGGGATCTCATGGTCAGTTTCTCAGCGATCACATAGTTGGTTTGTCAGGGACACAGTGGTCAGTTTTCCAGGGTCCCTGTGGTCAGTTTGTCAGGGATCTCATGGTCAGTTTCTCAGCGATCACATAGTTGGTTTGTCAGGGACACAGTGGTCAGTTTTCCAGGGTCCCTGTGGTCAGTTTTTCAGGTTGGTTTGTTAGGGTCCCTGTGGCGGAGCCCTGGGCCTGTGCCTGCTGCTCTGGTCCCTGCACAGCCCTTGCTGAACCCTTCCTCTCTGGCTCCTCGGCAGCTGCCGTGCTCCCACAGAGTCACTTTGGATCTGCTGCCCCGGCAACTCCCAATGACACAGAATTTCACTCACATGGAATCAAAGTACCTGCCCTTTTGTTTTGGGCTGGGCTGGGCTGGGCTGAAAGGGAGCACTAACACAATAGCCCCAAGATATGATTCTCCCCTCCCTGGCTCTGTCATTCCCTTGGAAAAGGCTGCCTTCACTCTCCGGGACTTCAAAAAGCCTTCAAATGCTGCACATTCTGGAAGAGTAAGTCCCAGAGCTGGTTACTTCTGTTAATGCTTGGCTATTTCAGCTGAAATACCTCGGGTGATGCTTTTCCATTACTGCAGCACGTCAGGTTCCTGTTTGGATTTGAGCGTGGGGAATGTTGTGGAAAGCTTCTGGAGCATCTCTGCCCGAGAGTGCTTCTGCTGGGAAGGGAGTTCTTATCGCAGTTCTTCTGGGAGGCTGTGTGAGTTTTGATCCCATCCTCCTTTATTCTTGTTTGTCTCCTCTTGAGTTCCCTGTTGAATTAAGTAAAAATTGTCCAGACTCCCAAATGTCCATTTTAAAAATCTTTTCCATAAAAAGGGGGTTAATGATTACTGATTTCTTATTGAAAACAAAGCTGAGGAAAACTGCCTGCAAAAGCTATGACTCCTCAACGTGGGCTTGTTTAACCAAGAACCAGAACGTCGACAACTCTGGAGTGCTTTACTTTCAATAACAAAAAGCAGCTCGTTGGATTGGGATTTACCCAAGGTTTATCCTACCCCTCTGGTCCTTCTGCCTAACACAGGAGTTCAGCTCAGCTCGGATTCCATTAATTTGCAGGCAGAGATGATGCGCCCTGGGCCTCAATGTTGCATAAGAGCAGTGATGGAAACATTTCTCCCTTTTCATTCATCCTCCCGGTGAATAGCCCTGCAGTTCCCTCTGCAAGGAGAGCAGCAATCCCTTCCAGCAGCAATCCCTTCCAGCGCCTGGTGAGGTCACAAATTTCCGGATTGAGAGGGTGTGAAAGGAAGATCTAATCCAGAGGCTGGCACAGCCCAGTCAGGAGTTACTGGGTTTAGGGTTTTTTTCTGGTTTTCATACAAGATTCAAGTGCTCTCACAAATTTCCATTTTCTCTTGCATTTAAAAGGGATTGGTTTTAAATTGTTATTTCCTTCCGTCCCCTCCCTGCTTCCTCCCTCAATCTAAACTGTGACCGCAGGCAGTGAGGAGCTGCCGGCAGCTGCAGCAGCCCGGAGCTCTGGCTGGGGAGAGGTGTGAAAATGCTCGGACTGGGGAAATACATTCCTCTTGCTCCCCGGAGTGGGTGTGCACATGTGCTTCTGCCTGCTCCTCTGCTTTCTGCAGAGCTTTCACTGCTGTCAGAAGAAATTCAGCATCACCAGAAGATTCACCAGCACAGAGAAGGGCTGTGTTTGGTCCCTGCTCATGTACAGCTGGAACCTGCAGAGCCGATTTCAGCTGGCTGGCACTGGGAAACCAGGAGAATTGTTCAGGGCAGCTCTGTGGGCTGATGAACTTGCTTGTGCACAGGTGGTGAGTGCCAGCCCTGCACTGGCTTTCCCACAGGTTTTTTCTTTGTGGGTCTGAACCTTAGGTGTGGATTCATGGGCAAGCTCAGGGGCTGCCCTCCAGCTGCACCCAGCAGGGCATGTGCTCCCGGTACCCAGCACAGGAGGGACTGTGCAGATGGCTGCCAGCTTCTGCTCCTACATCAGCCTGCCATCTGGCCCTGCTCACTTTCAAAAGTAGAAGATACAGATCAAACCAGGATTTCTGTTACTGTCATCCTTGAAAATGGCAGTTTAGTGAGGGACTGAGAGGTGGGACAGCGAAAAGAATTGTTCTGTCTAAATCTCTTCACAGGGATCTGCAACTGGTGAAACTGCAGGTACATCTTAAAGATG
Organism: Tichodroma muraria; assembly: GCA_013390105.1. Taxonomy (NCBI): domain Eukaryota; kingdom Metazoa; phylum Chordata; class Aves; order Passeriformes; family Sittidae; genus Tichodroma; species Tichodroma muraria. Next base: position 39,196 of record WAAG01087340.1, on the reverse strand, counting down.
GAAGTCAGTAGGTTCTATTACAGTGCACTGGATTTATTCTCTTTATTGCTTCTTGTTTATAAATGGCTGCCTCCTTTTGTTCAGTGATCATTTGACAGAATGCTGTTGCTCCTGTGGTATCTCTTCCACATGTGCCCACCTTCTGCATGTCTGTGGGGCACCCTTTACACAGAGAGGTTGTCTTTGTGTAAAATCTTTGAAGGAGGGTGCCTTCTGTCACCTCTGCTTACCTAGAATAAGCTTTCTGGTTCAGCACTGAAATGAAACCATCCGGAAAAAGAATCTCCCAATAAAATGCTCCTCTCAATTTAAAGAAGTTGCACATTTAAAATGTCTAGATCTTCTGTGGGAACACACTGGTTTCATCAACATTTTCGAATAATACGACCGAACAATTTTAATCAAGTCAACATTCTTCCTTTTGGTTTTATGTTATGGCTTTGATTGAAGTAAATCACTTGGACTATATTGTTTTGCAAAAATGTCAAAATTTATAACTTTTTGGCCCCAAACCAAATTGAAATAAGCATCTTGAAATCTTGTTTTATTCCACTGCCAGGAGACAGAAATATGATGTTTTTCAGCCAGGACTAGTTATAATTTTGATGGCTGCTGCTGTTAGCCTCGGATGTCTCATCACACAGATACTGAGTTCATCTGCTTTCCTTTTCCATGAAAATGTGTGCCTGCAGTTCATGCTTATTTGGACTCTATTTAAAGCTGGTTTTCCATAAGGTGTCTTTACTCTGCCTTCCCTGGGAATACCTTTTAAAGAAGGAATTGAGGCATAAGGAACTGCAGCAGTGTGACCATCTTCCATTTACTGCTGATTTACCTCACATGTTTACATGGGTAGAATTTGAGGGACTCACTCTCAATCCAGAGCATTGCCCTTCTCTTGCATGGGCACTCCTGCTTGCTCAAGAGATATTATGAGCACAGGAATGACAACAACTTCTTTAATAATGGCCCAGTAAAACCCAGTAAAGCCACCAGGGTCAACTCTTGAACCAAAGCAGAGCAGGATATACAGGTTAGGAAATTCCACAATGAACATGAATGGAATTCTCCTGGAACATGACTCAGTGCATGAGGGCTGGCATGGGTGGCACATGGTTTCCTTGCTGTAGAGCTCTGTAAAGCTTTCAACAGAGCCTTTGAAATATTTTTATTTTAGGTGTGCAGGGCTTAACTTGTCACTCAACAGAACAGCAAAAGTCAGTGACGTTGGTAAGAGTGGGTGAAGGACATTGGTGAGAGTACAAAGAACTCATTTTAGTGAAGCCCTTGTGTATTGTCCCAATTTTGTAAAAGGACATTAAGGAAAGCATTAAAATAGTTAATGGAAACAAGTTATTGCAATAACATCTGCTAGTATTAAACTCCCCTACCCTACAGAGATAGCGTGGGTTTTTTTTACCCTCTTGGTTCAGACACCTTTTTTCACAGCTCCAGCTTTTGACACCGTTCCCCAGTAATCAGCTGCTGTCTCCAGAGCATCATTGCAGTGTTGGGGAAGGGCAGGGATCCAGAGGTGGAGCATATCAGCTGTGGGGCTGGCAGGAGCACAGCTCTTTGTGTGCAGGGGTGGGGGCTCAGTGGGCTCAGCAGCCATGTCTGTGCTTCCCTCAAAGATGGTTTTCTCTGTGTCTGAAGTAGAGGCTGTTTCTTTGATATGTGAGTTTACGGGTTGGGGCGAGTGATGGATGTGGGAAACAGATGGAGAAAGAACAGGGAGATGCAGTGGCTTAAAGGAATAAAGAGATACTTTTTGTTGGAGTCATTGCACCAGAAACAAGGAGCCTCTGAGGAAGGAAAGTGAGCCTGAGGAAAGGGAGGGTTGTGGTGTCATTCATGGAGGAAGGATTTATAAGTATTTCAGCCTTATCAGTTAAGCTTGAAAACCCAAATGCTGAGGGATGTGGAAATGGTGGGAAGAGAAAGGCATGGGGGCACTGAGGAGGGCACAGAGCAGAAAGTGTGAGAGGCATGGAGCAGGGACAGGGCTTGCCATGAGTTCTCTGGGTTCTCTGTGGGCAAGAGGCAAGGGAGCAAGGATGGGAACAGAGGAAGGACTGGCAGTGACCCAGACAAGCAAACAAATCCTTGGATAGGCACGGGTGTGGTGAGGGGGGCAGGAGGTGACAGCACAGGGGAGCAGCTCCTTTCACCAAAGCAGGACTGTCCTGTAAACACTTTTAAACTGGTTTTTAAACAGTTTATGAACAGTTAATAAACCCTTAGCTGTCCTTGAACACTCTTCCTGTAAGTGATTGAACTCTCTGCCTAAAGTGACTGCATTCTGCCTCTTGCTTCAGCACAGGGATCAGTGGGGGTTCTTTTGGGAATTGAAGTGTGTACCTGAGGAGTTTTGGGGAACCCTTTACCTGGAGCTGTGCTCCAGCGGGGCAGCACAGGCTGGCTGTGCTGAGGGGTGTTCACACCAGCTCATCCCTTACCTGGCCCACAGGGGATACCTGGCCCTGCCCTGGTGCACACAGAGGCTGCTGAACCTGTGCCTCTGACACCTAAATGGCCCATGCTGGGTACTGTGGCTCTCTGGGAAGCCTAAGGGGGAAAAGGGAACATGGTCAGGGCAGAGCTGAGCTCAGCTGCCTCCCCATGCAGAGTTTGCCCAGGGGACACACATGCACTAAGGCATAAAAGCCAAGAGGTGCCATGGGAGGGGATGTGACAAAATCCTGCTGTGAGCCCCTTATAGAAATTACCTGTAGTTGTCCTCCCATTCATTATTTCCCAGCTGAAGTAATGTCACAATTACTTTGGACTGTCAAATTTGGACTACCTGGAAAAGCTGCTGAAAGCAGGATAAATTATTAATTCCCAATCTGCATTCTGAAGAATTAATTTCAGCACCACATATTGAAAATTCTCCTTCATGAGAAATAGCCTGGTTTTGAGAGCAATGAGATTCTGAAAAAGTGAGATTCTTCCAAGCCATTATTGTATTTTCTGGCAATTTTATTTTTCCTTCAATCATGCTTCTTTAGCATACTCAGCTAATATACTCAAATTAGTACTAGGAAACCTACATTTGTAAGACTTCTCTCTCTTTATAAGGTACTGAAGTAATTGGGTTCCAGGGCAGAACTGTGGAAATTCTTAGCACGGTTTGTCCGTATCTTATCAGAACAGGCATGCATTTCCCACAGCCTGGCCTCTTGCCAGCGGGGCTGAGCAGACTTGTTGGAAGCCCCCTTTGAATGGGAGAAATAATCTTTCTGAATGGATTTTCTGGCACAACTCCTGTTGCGTGTGTGGTTCATTGTTCTGGGTGATGTGACTGTATTTTACCCCCTAGATAAATGTCTTAGGGTTGTTGTTTTTTTGATGATGGGAGGGGTCCTGAGAAAATAATCAGATTGCTGGTTCTATAAAATTCTATAGGCAAGTTGTTTTTCTGTTGTAAGTAGTTTTCTGTGTTAATTATGTAGCTTTGTGAGCATAATTTTGATATAAAGGACAACAGCTGAATAACCCTTGAACTTTTTGATGCTCAAAGGGCTTAGTAATTAAAAAGCAAACCGTTTTCTCATCTTCAAGGCATTTTAACAGTGTTATTATGCCAGTTCATGTATGTATAGATGTATATTGTGTGTTCATGGCATAGTAGTTCACTAAAAAGTACTGCTTGTGTTATCAAAACTAAAAGAAGTTGTTGCCAGTGGTGGCACATCCTCAGTTGTTTTAAGTGCCCTCCGGTGAGGTTGTAGTCGATCACTCTGTGCACCACAGTCCTGCTGTGGAGCTGTGCCAGCCTGTGTGAGCGGAGGATCTGGCCCTTAATATATATTACAGGATAGTTAATGCGATGGGTAACCACAAAGTAACCGCAACACACAAAGAAGTTCTATTTTAGCCCCACTGGAGCAAAGAAATAACTGTTAGCGCTGAAGGCTGAAGTGCAAGAGATTGCTCAGTGGGGGAAGGAGGCAGAAAAAAATCCAGATTTTGAGTTAACATGTATACAGACAAATTCTCACGTCCCAAGGCTAAGTTTTGTCTATAAAAATTCCTTAAGATTTGAGTCTTTGTAATTAAAACATAAAGAATAATTATCTTAAGCTCATATCTGCAGAAGAAGAACTGTGTATTTACTTACTCTCTGCCAAAAAGTCTTTTTAGCTGGAAAGATTAACAAAAAGGCATGGAAGTATAAAGAAGGGCCTTCTTTTTATTGAAATATATATGTTTTGTCAACAGATTCAAAACAGAACAGTCACAACCATTTTTTCTTCCTTTCTTTTTCAAAATAGGGGTGGGGGAAGCATCCAGCTCCAAACTTAGTGCTTCTAATGCTTGGAAGACATTATGATTAATTTTTGTCCTTAGGTTTCCAGATGTTGGATTTCGTCCCAACTTTTAAAGACCTCTAATGTTTAACAGGATATGTGCTGAGTGTAGTTTTTAACAGAGTTTTCTTTCATAACTCCAGGATCTATGAGAAAAGGTAACTCAGGAAACCGCTGCAGATTCAGAGCTGAACCCCCAGCCTTCCAGGAGAGCAGCCAAGGCTGAACGTGCGAGCTTGGACTGGAGCCGCTTTCCTTCGGTAAGACGATGGCCAGGGCCCGGAGCTGGCAGCAGGGCCCTTGGAGTGCCCTGTTCCTGGTGCTGCTGTGCACAGGCAGCTGCCAGGCACAGAGGGACTGCACGGGCACCGAGTGCCAGGCCCTGGAGAACTGCATCGAGGACGTGCTGGAGCCCGGCGACTGCTGCGCCACGTGCCTGCAGCACGGCTGCACCTGCGAGGGCTACCAGTACTACGACTGCGTCAATGTGGGCTTCGTCAACGGCAAGGTGCCCGAGGGACAGTCCTACTTCGTGGACTTCGGCAGCACCGAGTGCTCGTGCCCCAAGGGAGGGGGCAAGATCAGCTGCCAGTTCATGCTGTGCCCGGAGCTGCCCCCGAACTGCATCGATGCGGTGGTGCCGGCGGACGGGTGTCCCCAGTGCGGCCGCATCGGCTGCCTGCATGAGGGACAGAAGTACGTGGCAGGACACACCTTCCACATGCCCCCCTGCAAGGTTTGCCACTGCCCCAACGCCGGCGGGGAGCTGATGTGCTACCAGCTGCCGAACTGTGACACGTTCTCCTTGAACACAGCCAGCCCGGGGGACGCTGAGGACGGCGAGCCCGAGAGGCACTACGATGATCCCTACAGCTACGACCAGGAGGCCTCCGAGGGAGACAACACCCAGGTGGAGTCTCCAAAGAAGTACAGGAGTTACTCGTCCCACCTGGAGCATGAGAGCCTCAGCCAGGAGCAGGGTGAGGACTATGACTACCTGGCGGCCAGCGTGGCTCCCTCGGCGCTGGCCCCGGCTGAGCCCCCCACTGAGGGCACGGGCGTGCCCGGCACCACCCTAATGCCCAGGGCCCCCGCCGAGGCCCACAGCGCCACGGAGCGCGGCGAGCGCCGGAGGCTGCCCCGCACCACGGCACCCTCCCTCCAGCAGGTGACACGCAAGGAGGCACCAGCCACCACCGGGGCTCCTCCACAACACACCACAGCCACGACTGAGACACCCCACTTGGCGAGGAGACCAAAAGGCAACAAAGAGAGGCACGAGCAAGAAAGAGCCCCCCACTCTAAAATGAAAAAGCATGCCAGGAAGGAAGAGACAGAGAATAGAATGTATCAGGGCTTGAAAGAGGTGAACTTTACAGAGCTGAGCTCAGCAAGACCATCCCATGAAAGCCTCGAGGGGAATGACTTCCCCAAAGTGAAGTTCAGTGCAACAACCTCTCCTCCTGTTGCTCTAAAGGAAGACCGTAGCCAGTCCTCCCCAAAGCAGTCGCAGACTCTGTATCGTTACCATCCTGAGGAGGACGGGGACCCCAACTCCATTCACACTAACCCCAGGCTGCCAGAAGGTAAGAACAACTCCAGTGTGGGTGCTCAAAGAGCTCTTACTCATGATAACACTGGTGCTCATCCTCTGCTCTATTGTTCTTGCTGCTGCACATGGCCTTGAAATCAGTCAAACCACCACCAACCTTCTTCCATCACTTCAGGAGGTGGTTTGTGTTTCATTTCACAGAACAGGTACTATTTCACTGTTGCCTACCTTGCTTTGATTTCACAGAGAGTGGATGGGGTTTCCAGGTATTTTAACTTTATTTCAGATGATGATTTATTAAACTCTGGCATTTTTCTTCAATTACTTGCTTTTAACTTCTGTTGTGATTTTAAAGAAACATCTTCCTCTACACAGAAGGATTTAATTAGTTATCTCCAGTTATCAACTCAGTGTAATCACATTTGCAGCTTTTGTCTTCTTCTAGGAAGGAAGTGAAACAGTTATGCTTTCACTTTCTAAATAAAAATATTTAGAACACTTGTAATATTTATCTTGTGGTTGAAAGCCCATCTAAACTCATTAGTTCAAGAACTTGAGAGATATACTCAAATACCACTGAGGACTAGTAGGGAGAAAAAGGGCTCTCTCTTGCTTTATGTTTTTTTGGGGCTGGAAGTTTATGATGGTTATGATCAGCTGTGGCAAGTGTACGTATTTGCTCCCTGCCTCTGTATTCCTCTTGTCATCTGCAGGGAATGTTGATTATATGCTTTATGCAGTGCTCATTACTGTAATGAATGCAAACTTCATTGCTGTAAATTATCACATATACAGCTCATATTTCCAATTCATTTTTCATCAAATCAAGACCAGTACCTCCTCTTTCAAGATGTGGCACAAAATGTTCTCACGAGACTCAGCTGGAGGAGGCTTTCAGAGAATACTGATGAGTCCCTAGGCAGTGGTATTTCTCCTGGGCTGTGTAGGTAGCCCTTAAATTTTGAGCTGTTCAGTCCATCTCCTGTAAAAGTTTAAGGCAGATGGGAGAAGGAGAGCAAATTTGGAGTTCAGACTCTAAGTCCCAACACAAGCAGCACCTCGTGGCTGTTCAAACAGAAGGTGTGCCAGGTCCATGGATGGAGACGGCAACTTTTTCCTTTCCTTTGACTTCCCTTTTATTTACTCCAGCCTACCTCAAAATCTGAGCCGTGCACCAAGGCTGTGTATGATGCATGGGCCTGAGTTAGGACTGATACACAATAACCTGTTCCATGATGTAACTTTAAAGATAATTTATTTTTTTTTAATTGAATTACCTTTTTCTTTCAAAAAGGAAAAATGGGTGGAGCACCCTAAAATTTTCAATGAGAGGGTTTAAAAAAGTCTGTTGGGGTGGATGCTTTCAGCAGCAGAGCTAAGTACTGGATTTTAGAGTCTGCTTGGGTGATTTGCAGTCTGTGATTCCTGGGAACTGCTTGGCTGAGACAGGTCTGGCTGGGGGCTGGATTAGGTTGAGGTGCCTGGAGCAAGATGCTATGGATGGCATGTCAGGCATGAATTGTTCAGCTGACAGAAGCAGGCTTGGGAGTCACTGGGTGCCATCTTCCCCTTAGCTGAGATACCTACGATTACCTTTAAATATTGCAGAGGTAGAAATGAAAAATAAATGTACTGTGGGAGCACAGAAGTCTCTGACTGGCCGTAGGTGCTGCAGCTCTGAAGCTGCTGCTTCCCTCCCCACGGAGCTGCTGCATGTTTTGGGAGCCAGCACTGGTGCCACCACACCATGTCCGTCACCCACAGTCACTGACAGGTGGGACCCGGCCAGGCAGCCCCTGATCTGCTCCACCATTCCCACCAGGAAATATTGGTGGAAGATCTGTAAGCAACTACACACCCTCTCCAAAAATGAGGGCTCTCTCTTGCTATGACCAGTGCTCGTGCCTAAGGATAGATAGCAGTGTTTCCACTCGTTCTACTGTTTTAATTGACGTGCTCGTGATTCATGGGATAGCTCCATATGTTTCAAGTAATAAAACACATATATCTTGTGTCTTTGGTGACTCCTGAGCCAGTGGTGGAGGGGGAGCGAAGATATTAGTCAGACTTGAAAGAAAAGTTAATCTCGCCTACAGATACAGAACAAAACCATAAATTTTGTGCATGTATTTCCAAGTATAAAGTGACAAAATCTACCAGAATTGACAAATAACTTCTTTTCTCCCTTCAGGAGTCATCAGCATGATGCAAACTACATCAATCCCCTGATTTTCAGGGCCTGTGGGGCTGTTGTGCTGTTCCCTGATGAGGCAGCAGCCACTCCAGCAGTGTGCAGAGTTTTGTTCAACCAGCTCTCAGCAGAGTGCTCTGGAGTACATTTCTGTAACTCTATGGCCATTCTAGATTTATTTTTATGGTTTTTTTAGTGTTTCTTTTTTTCCTAGAATTTAGAAATTTCAGAGAACTATGGGAGCTTCAGAGAGGCTTTCAGCCCAAGTTAAGGTGTCTTTGCATTTGTTCCTCCTGTTTAGCTGTAACCTGGCCCCAGAACTCTGCTGTGGTCGGATCCTGATGCCTTTGGTTAAAAAGTTGGCTTCATTAGTTGTATTTTACATATCTCGCTTTTGCGTATGTAGCTGAGTTTTCATCTCCTAAATCTTTGCTGGCTCATACATAATTTAATGGTGGAAGCAACATGGAACACTTTGGTGCTCAGGAAAGGTTATTTTGTGGTTTGGTTTTCTTTCATTTTTTTAGCATTGTTTTTCATCTGTAGTATCACCTCGTGTTCACATCAGCTGGCTGAGGTGATCCTGGTAGCATCTCCTCCCACAGGCTCTGGTAATTGCCATTTGTTTGGGGATTTTTCCCCCTCTCCTTTGTTGGCTGCTCTGAGCTTTGTTGGACCATCCCTTTGCAGCTTTTGCGGTGCTGTGTGGGGCTAGGCCCTCGCTGGTGGCTCCTTGGGGCATGAGCAGCACTCACAGCCCCTGGGGAGGAGTGTCCCAGAGCTGGGCCCTGTGGCTTCTCCATGTGCCAGGTGGGGAGCCAGGTTCAGCTCTACAGGCTGTGGGAGCCCAGGGATGTGCTCCTGCCTCCCCCGGGGATGCTGCCTCCTGCTCAGGGTCTCCAGCACCCCGTGCCAGCCCCAGCATCCCTGCAGGGATCTGCTGCAGGTGAGTGCTCTGGTCATAGATCTGGAATAGGGACTGAGGAGAACTCCCTGCAACAGCACACAGACCTGCTCCAGGTCCTGTGCAAATGCTGGTTACTCTGTTCCTAAAGCTGTAAGTGTACAGCAGAGGTAATTACTCAGCTGAGAAAGTGTAAATAAAGTGCTTTCACCATGGGAAGGGATGAGATTAATGGAGACTGTTCTCTTTATACTCCAAGCATTGATCTTACCCTGTCACTTACTGCAAGAGCAGCAAACGGGGGCATTTTAATTCCTGTATTGCCTATTTCCTCATCTTAAAAATGACAGATCAGGGCAGGGCTGACTAAAACATATTTCAAGAACTTTTTGTCAAATTCTGTTATGATTTTCCCACTTGCTTCCATTGCCCCATGTTCTGGTAGTAGAGAGCTATTCCTTGGATAAATGTAACTCAGGTAGCAAGCAGCCTCACTGTGAATGTTTTATGATTTGCATTCTGGTTTTGGCAGGCTCAGCAGCAGTTTGGGTCTAGCTGAACCTGTCGTTTCAAAGTGGAGGTGTTTTTCCACTTAAACTCCTCCACGACTGGTGATATTTTTTTTACCGTGGTGGCTTTTAGAGATAATTTTTCTTGAGCTGAAGTGAATTGCACCAATTTGTGAGCTGAGATCAGTGGATGTGAGAGTGGCATTTATTGCAGGTGAATCCTGACCAGGCAGGAGCTATTGGGAGGCTCCTTTGAAACTTCTGAGGATATAGCTGAGATTCCAGCCAACCCCTCTGCTGCATGTTTGCTGATTCTGAGACTCCTGGAGAAAGATGACCTTGATATTCCAAAATGAGGACAAACACATCCATGTGCAGGTCAGGAGTTGGATTTGATGATCCTTTTGGTTTCTTCCAACCTGGATATTCTATGATTCTGTGAAAGCAGACTTGCAGTGAGGGTTGGTTTGGAAGTATTCCCTGAGCATACCCACCCTTTGTCCCTCTTACTGCCACCATAAAAGGCACTGGATGTGGGAGAATGCTTGCATGGTCCTTCAGAAACAAACTCTGTTTGCAATTACTTTGTTTTTTTTACTATCAGGTGAAGTGTCTCATTTTTACTTTAATTACCTCAGGCTTAATCCTGTGTTCTCTACTTTATCACAGTCCCTTCCATAACAGGAAGAAATCAGCTTTGAGCCCTCCAAATAGGAATATCTGAGGAATAAAAATAAACCTCAGGAGGCTGGTGTGCGAGGAGACAAAGCTTCTGGGCCAGCAAGTGTGAATCAGCATGAATTACAGCCCCGGGTGACAGTGTTCAGTGGTCTCTTTGGTAGTTGGAGTTCTGGGGTAGCACAAATGGGAATATGGCAGGCTGAGATACTCACGGAAAGAGGAAGACTAAAATACTATAAAGTTAAAAAGTGTCTATCTGTTCTGCCGAAAATAGCCTTTGTACTTTTTTAGGCAGCCAGATGCTAGTTTAGGAGGAAAAAAGGAAATAATTCAACCATTTTTATTAATGAAAAATCCCATGTATGATGCAAGGAGGGCTGATTCCCTCATGGCTGCTAGTGCACAGCCTTCCCTGCACACATTCCCTTGTCACCTCAGGCATGGATTCGTGAGCAGAGGGTGCAAGGAAAACCCAAACCTGCCCAAATGACACAGAGGAGCTCACTCAGAATAATTGTTTGCAGACTCTGAAATAAACAGTAGCCAGAGTATCCAATCTGCAGGCACAGATGGCCAGATGTGACCTGGCTCTCTGCTTCCTCAGCTCTTGCTTTCGGTGGGTGCAGCATTAGGTCTGTATGCAGTGCTTGGGGCAGTCCCACTTGAGGAATGGGAGCAGGCATGCAGGCAGCAGCCGAATTCCCAGTGTCCAGACCTGTCCTAGCCAGGGGCGTGCTTCTGGGGTCAGTGCCAGGGCTTTGGGGTTTGTGTCTGGGTGATGTCTCTGGACATGTTGCTGCATGGCTGCTGCTTGCCTGGCTGTGTTTTGGGAGCTGCTCTGGGTCACATCCTGCTGTTGCTTTTCCAGCTGGCTGGGCTTCAGGGCGCCTCTCCAGAGCTGCAGGCTCTGCATTGGGAATGTTATTCTTTGCAAGAATTCCCCCATAGAGCCCAAACCCTCCTCACCACCATCCTTCTCCCATTCCTCATGTGTATCTTCCTTCTAAAACCAAGATATTACCTCAGGTCATGAGCTCCTGGCTACCAATACGTTTGTGTCAGGCTTTTATGCGGCTGTTTTGATCCTTATCTTAAAGAGTATTTTAAGCCATAGGTGTATATTGAACTAGTGATCTTTAGCTTGAGAATATAGTTTAGATGATCCTTTTTAGAGCTGCGAAGATCTGTGCAGTGGCACAGGCATAAGCCTGGTATGCAGAATGCCAAGATTGGGTGCCATGCTTTGCTTAAGGCTGTGTAGCCTGTCATAGGCAGATGTCTGCCAGCTTTTAAGAGCCTAAATAATTTAAGAATTGCTCAGATCTTGAGTTCTTTTCCTTTCAAACCCCAGTACCTGCCAATCTCATAAACAGAGATGTGTAAGAAGGTGGCTTTCCATCTCCCTGTGTTAGTCATAAAATTAAGGTAACAGCTGCTGCCTTCAGTGTGAATCACTGGGGAGCACGACAGGCAGGTACAGTCTACAAGGTGGGACAAACATCTGTTCCTGCAGCTCCTGCCAGTCTTGCCTCCATTAAATACCCTCTGAAGAGCACAGTTCTTGTCCCACACACAGCTCTGGTGTGGTGGTGAGGTGCAGTCAGACTTCACTCTGCTGATAGCACATTATGCCCTGGGCTGTTTGTGCTGCAGCACAGGGAATTACTCACACAGCTGTCTGGGAATGTTCTGTATAAGGAAATCCATTGTGTTCAGTGCTGGCACCAAGGGAATGTGAAGAGGATGACTGGAAGTGGAACAGGATGGAGCATTCACACCTGGAGTGTGAGACCCATCCTCCCTGCAGCACAAACCCAGGGGCAGTGCCTGCACGGGACAGACTTTCCACAGGGACACCGAGCACAGGGTGGGTTTCAAATATCCTTGACTTCAGGGGGTTTAGTTACTAAGATAGTTTAAATCTCAAATTGTTGCCATAATACAACTGGAGTTGGGCACCCAGCCTAGAATGGCATCAAAATATGAAAACCCATCTCATGTACCTGTTCTGTAGAGGTAAAAATCATTATTTATGCAAAGTCAGTTCCATCCATGGTTTGCAACAGGAACACTGAATTTCAGTTCTGAAATTCAAACATGCTGCAGACAAAGTATGAAAATAAGATGGGAATTTTCTTGTATAAATTGATTACCCACTTGAACAGACAAGGCTGTTGGGCTCACCAGGTTTCTCAAGGGGATTCCATTTGCTGGTTGTTTCTAGTAAATATCCGAGAGTATTCATGATTGTATCATGAATATTGTATCCGAAGTATCATGATTGATACTTCTTCAGAAAACAGAATTTAAATGAGACTTCTTTGCAGTAATGTGTCTGTTACTCTAATTGATCACCAAGGAACTAAAACTGACTCTGAATATAGCTCCTTGTTAGAGAAGGGAAAGTATAAGTAGCAATTCCTGATCCAGATTTTGTGAAACAATAACCTTTTGAACAGTTTCAAATATGTAGGCCAAATAAATGTAGCTTTCTAGCATATGCTTACTCATGAAAGGATTTGTAATTTCATTACCCCGGGCCTCACAGCAAGCAATATCTCTTACCTCTTAGGGATTCTTAGGTAACACTCCAGCAAGTAATTGGAATTTTATAAAGATCCCCTTATGTGTGAGCAGGGTTTATGTTTTCTTGACTGATCCCAGTCTGTCTGTGCTGTGCCTGGGATGACCAATTCCTTTCCAAAGCCACCAGAAAGTCCTAAATGTCATCCCAAAGTACTGGGGTGTTTATGCTCAGCGAAGGGCTGGGAGAGGGGTAGGAGAAAGAAGTATTTGTGCTGTATTTAGGGCCAGCAAACCTCCTCTGCACATTTTCCCCTTCCCTGCCTTTGCCAGGGTACAGGGAGCTGCAGGGCCCCCCAGGAGCCACCTGCCTTGTTCTACCACTACCTGTGGGTGTCTGGGACATACCAGGCACCCTGCAGGTTTGTAAGCAGCACCATTCCAGAGTCACTGTGTCTGCAGTCAGTCACTGCCTGCTGGAATTGCTAGTTTCCCTCCATCCTAGGATGCTCTGGTGGTGATGGGGTGGCTGATGGTGATGGAGTGGCTGTGAGATGGTGGCAGTGGCTTGGGTGGGTGCAGTGGGGTGGGAAGGGAGGCTGGATAGCCAGGGTGGGCAGGGGGCTCGTTCTGGGGCTGCCCTGCCTGCCCCTCTCCAGCCCTGCCTGCCTTTCTCCATCCTGGCCATGCTGCTGCACTTCTGGCTGCAGCATCTCCAAACCTTCCTGTACCAGAATTGGAGCCATTTACACAAACCCCCAGAGCAATAATTCCTTCCCCTTGGTGTCTGAATACTGCTTGCTTTTGTGGTGCTGTTGTGAACCACAGGGAGGCTGATTGTGTTCCGAAGGGCTCAGAGTTGTTTGACCATAGTTTTGAATTACCAAGTACTAAAATAAACGTTTATGGCTTCAACAGCTCTGAATTTAAAACCTTTTAACTGTATAAAGAGTTGCCTGAAAGGGGAGGATTTGCATCAGTAACTTTTAAAAGGTGTTGTAAGAGTTGATGCTCTTGTGAGTTGTTCCTGTGTGTAAACTATACAAAACCAAAGAAAATCATCAGATGAGATCTTACAGCCTTACTGCTGCCATGCACAGGGCAAGTGACTGCTTGCAGCTGCAGTGACCTGAACAGCCCAAGGAATAGGTGTGTGTTAGTCCTGAACACCCTTCCACCAAGGTTATCTGAATTGGGCACATGAGGATGGCTTAGGGGTAGGAAGGTGAATGCCTAGAATGAGTTTTATTTTGTATGAGGTCTCTATGTAGAAATGTTATTTCTAGAAGCTTGGAGAGGACTGTGGGGGGGCTGCTGCCCAGTGTGGGGACTTGGTGTGGGGACCCTGCAGCTTGGTGTTGGCCAACAGACATTGGGGACCAGTACAGGAACTCTTCTGGGAGAGCTGCAGGAAAGAAATGCAGGCAGATATTCCTCCAGTGGTGTAAGGGAAGTCAACAGGTTACCAAAATCCAAATCAACTGGAAAAGAAAGTGTGTGTTCAGTACAGGATCATCAGTGAGCACTGTTGAAAAGGGACTGAGTACTAGATGGGAAAAAGGGAATTTTCCATGGATGTCTTACACGGTCCAGAAAATTTTCAGCCAATTTGATGCAACATATTCTGGTCTCGGAATGGCACTGAGATGCTTTTTGTGTAATAATACCCCTAGCACCATGTGAGGTCTCCAGTCTGGCACTGATCTGTAATGGCACTCACTTCCTCCTTATATTCTCTGTGAGCAGGAGCATCCCTGTGTTTGGAGCAGGGCATCTGGGGTTTGGCTGGAGCTGGCTTATAGGCAGGGAAAAAGAATTGAGAAGATGAATGAGCTCTTGCAACAAGAACATCTGGCTGTACCTCAGTTTCCTTCTCTTCTCACCTCTCATTCTCACTGTTTTCATTTCAGTCTGAGTCTTCAAAGACATTGTATGTGCTACTTGCTGGAGTCATTTTCTGAGCACAAGTTAAATTGATTAATATTAGAGAGTTACACATCTTGTATGAAGTGAATCAGCTAAAGGACTTCTTGTATTCATGTTCTGATGGAGACATCCTGCAGGGACTTAGGAACCAATTACGTTTTGTCAGTGGTTTGTAGCACAGCATTTGTTATCCTCGATAGCAAACTTCCTGCGTACTGATGGCACAGGGAAAAGACATTCCAGGCACACAAACCTTGCTTTGGTGTGGAGGAGAATTCCCTGGAAAACAAACACTGAACAGCAAAGCACACTCTGTGTTCCAGCAGGCGGAGCTGGGAGAGCAGAGCCTTGTCTTCAGGGAATTCGTGTCCAAACTTGTCTAGTCTGTCATTCCAAAAGTGAACTTCATGACTATGAAATGAAAATACGTGAAAATGTATGTTTGTAATGCAAATGGAGCTCATATAATGGTGGTTTCTTACAGTTCTTTCTGAAAGGTTAGAGTTCTTTTGAGTTGAACAAGCAGAACAAGAAGCTCTGAGTGACTTTAATGATGTTTAAAGAGTCTTTTTTTTTTCTTTCTTTTAATAATGACTGTGAGAAATAGCTAGGAGGAAGACTTTTGGATAAGAGTGTGAAGGCAATGCACTGTGTGCCTGGTGGCACAGAGAGCCCTACACCTATCCCACATCCCTGCCAAGTGCTGTCAGTGTTTGGCTACCAAGCTTCCAGCTGATGGCTTTAAAGCTTCCTTACACCCAACTGTAATTTTGCAGCTACATCTATAAAACATCTTGTTTATGGTCTATAAGCAGCTGAAGATTAATATAGCTCTCCCTCTTCTCCAAGAATCCTTCCTCTGCAGTGTTCATTAATTTTGCTGGTGTTGGAATTGCCTTGCATGGAATTGCTGGTAGTTTTCATTTTCAGATTCAAAACTACAGTGTTCTAGCCAAATGATTTTGTAAGAGATTCACTCCAAGGAACTGTTTTCATTGAAGATAACATACACTTAAGTAATGTCTCATGTAATAATGAAAAAATTTGTACTTTTCCTGGTTCTGGATCAAAGTTGGTAAGTGTTGTCTGAGTTCATGGCATTGAAATCAAGAGAAAAGTGTAGTGACCATCAGTGATGGCTGGCTTTACATTAGAAGGTTCCATAAATGTTGCATTTCAGTCAGTTTGGATTGACTGTGGTGGTTTAGCTGGTGGAAGATAAATACAGACACTTTCCAAAATCTTGTGCTACAGTGTCAGAAGTTTTGGACAATGCTTTAAAGTGATGAATGTGCTTTGCATGTGTTCTTGAAGTACAGACTTTTGCCTTTCTCAGCCTGTGGTCCTGGGGAAGTTTTCCTGGTAGTGTCTGTGCTCTTTCTCCTTCATCCTTCACCCCCAGGGACAAGGGGAACAGGCTTGTGCTGTGGCATGGCCAAGAACAAGTTGTGGGACAGGCAGGGACTCTCACTGCCTTGGTACCACATGAAGCTAAGCAACTGAGATGAAAAGAGAATTATACTGCTGGTTTTCTTATTCTTGAAGAATGTGACCAGCCAGTTAAAATTAACAGGAGCTTTTGGAGTCAGCCAGTTACATTTGCTTTTCAGTGTGAGTAATTTGGTATGCGGAGAAATTGTGGCCGAGAGGGCAGTTCAGGCTGAGCACTGGTCCACTCCTGCGGGGAGGATGAACGAGTTCAACACTGCAGGGCTGAGGCTGACCCTCCTTTAGCCTTCAGCCCCAAGTCCCCATTCTCATTCTGGACCATGCAGAGAGCAAGTGCATCATCAGCACTGCTATTTGTCTGCACCCCTTCAACCATGGGATCTGACCTTCATTAGGTAATACTGAAGTCTCCTCTTGGTATGGTGAACAGATTTCCACAGCTTTGAAATCTGACCCTGCTATTTCAGAGAGAGTGCTGGCTTGTTATTCAGCTTTTAAATGGAGTCAATAATGTTCCTTGAAAAAAGGCTCTGAAGGTCAGACCCTGTCTTGTCAATGCCATGTTAACCCCATTAGGTTTAGTGAGATATACACTCATTTTAGCTGTATTGCTCCTCTGATATTACTTGAAAATGATGAAGGGCAACTTTTAAGCATCAGAAATTTTAAAAATGAAATGCTGTCTTTAAGAAAGAGCTCTTTACATCTCACATGGACATACAGCAGTTGCTGTTGCTTCACAAGGCTTCCTTTGCAGTAACAAAGCACTTACTTGTTATATTTTTTGGTCAGATTCAAATTCCTCTCTCAGAACTCACACTTAATCTATAGTAAATGAATACCTCATAAACCATACGATCACTATATAAATACATGACTATAGCCATTTGTCCCTTTTGTTTGTAAATCCCCCAAACTGAATGTCTGGGTAATGGACGTTTATGGCCATGCAGCTGATAGCACTGAGCCTGTGGCACCATGTGGTGCTGAGGGTCACAAATGAGCTCCTCTTCCCATGACAGGCAGGAAAGGACTTGATGCCTGCTCATCCAATATCACCAAACACATTCCTTTGGGAAAGAAGAGCTGGTGTTGATTGATTTGTGTATTTCCCCCACCCTTGCCAGGGTCACAGAACTGAGATTCTCACTGCTCTGTTTCAAATGTGGCATACACAGCTTCAGACTCCCACAGAAAGTTAATTGTGCACTTGAATATAAATATCTGGACTAAGGTCAGTTTTGTGCCATATGGTCAAGTTTAAACCCAGAGGAATTGCACAGTTTTCTATGTATTTAGCATGAGAATTGTCCTTGTGTGCTGCATTCATACTAGGTCAGAATGCTGCTTGTCTTGGAGCAAGTCTGGCCTTAATCCTGGTATTAGTGAAGAAATCTTCACAGCAGTTTCCTATTTTATATTTTAATGGCAACAAACATATGTATATTTATAATATAGTCAGAGAATCAATGAGTTTAGAAAAGACCTCAGAGATCATCAAATCCAAGCTTTCTCTCTCTTCACTCTCCTGCAAGGTTCAGGAAAGAGTCTGTTTCCTGGAGGGCCAGGGGACCACGCTGCTATTCTGTTCCCTAAGATGGACCAGGGAGGTTTCCTAAAACCCTCTCGTTTATTTTGGCTGGCTGTTTGCTGCCACCTTGCTGAGATTTTCCTTTTGCTGTTTGAATCTGCTCCAGATTCAGAACCTGAAAGCTGCCAAGGCTCATGGCAAGTGAGAGGGAGCAAATGTTGGTGCAGTGCAAGGAGAAGGCAGGTTGGCAATGGGTGCTGAGGATGTTTTTGGTGCAGTAGCTCATGGCACTCTCAGTATGGGGTATGTGTTGCCTTATCTGTGCATTCTCCCAAGGATGGAAAGCAAATTATCTGCTCTTATAACCTGTCCCCTCTCTGCTGCTCCATGAGATCTAGTGTACAGTGCAGGTTTCATTGGCCCTGCCTCTCATGGGGTAGAGAAGGTAAAGTTTAATCTTTATTAAGTCCGTATCTTGGTCTAATTAAGAGAAGGTGGCTCCATGTGGGCTCCCACAACCCAGCTCAGGGGCCTGGCTGTGCATGCAGCTGGGGAAGAGTCAGGAGAAAGCTGCACCCTCATTTAGAGATGTGCAGGCTGGGCTCTAGAACAGGAGGTAAAGTTGGTGTTCAGCACAGACATTACCCACAGCATTCAGGATGAATGTGTAAATACAGCAAACACTGATGGGCACGTGTGTGTGGCTCTCTAGGTATCAAATTCCTTAAAAAAGGTGCAAAGGAATTTCCAGCTGTGTGCTGGGGAGCTGTGTGCTGAGGCTGGAAAATGCCTTTATCTTGTTTGCCCTCTTTTCTTATTCCCTGGTAGTAAAACCTGGTAGTTAACTTTCAGACTGCTGAGCAACTGTTAATTGCTTGTGGGGACTAAAAATCCACCTTCATCAGATGCTAAAATAGCTCCTAACATGTTCCCTGCATTAGTCTGTAAAGCAGGGGAGAGTTCAGTTCTGCAGCAGTGATTGGCTGTTACCACAATTTATGTAATTGAAAACAAAATCTTTGTAAGCAGGAGTTTAGAAGTGGTAGAATTGCTCCACAGGTGTACGTGGTGCTGTGGGAATGCCCGCTGGCTCAATGTAAACACTTGGCATATAGACAAAGGGAGATTTTTGCATGTCCCTTAAAAGTGCGGAGCTGCAGAGCCCCAGGGGTTTGGTCACTGGAGGTCAAGCCAGGGGAGCTGCCCCAGTGAAACAGGGAGCCTTTGCTTGGGGAGCTGAGCTGAGCCCCAGGGCTCAGAAAATCCTCAAAGTGATGCAAAGTAGGGCCTGGTTTGCAAAGCAAACACAGCACAGCAAATGCATTTGTGACTGTAGCTTGATAACAAGGATGTGTGAACAGACTGCACCTGGCTTCCTGTTCAGCTGCAACACTCACCTGGATTTTTCTTCCATAACTGCCAGTTATGCAAATTGATTAATTTGACAGATTTCTGCCTTTTGTAGCAAGTCATGTTCAGAACAAGGAAGAGCATTAATCTAGTATGAAGTTAAAGTTGATTGTCAGGTGTTGTGCTTGTAAAGAAGATGAATAAATTCTTCCCAGCATTGAAGTGTATGCCTTGGACATAGTAAAATGAAATTAAAGGAGTGTCAAATTCTAAAACATATTTCAAATAATCTGATATTTGAGGTTATTTGTAAGGTTCCATTCCCTGGAGTCCTGTGGCTGCCCAAAGCCATCACCTTTCATTTACAACATGTTTTTTAGAAAAATACAAAAAACTCACAGAAAAGTCACAGTTTGCCTCAGAGAGAAAAAACTAAGTCTAAAGTGTTTAAAACCAAATAAAACCCACTCACCCTGTAAGGAGAGAGCAAATTAAAAGCTATTCATTGCACTTTATTGTTTAGATGAGACGTTTGGAAGGAATTGTTCCCTGTGAGGGTGGGGAGGCCCTAGCCGAGAGAAGCTGTGGCTGCCCCTCAATCTCTGGCAGTGTCCCAGGCCATGTTGGACACTGGGGCTTGGAGCAGCCTGGGACAGTGGAAGGTGTCCCTGTCCATGGCAGGGGGTGGCACTGGATGAGCTTTAAGAGATCCCTTCCAGCCCAACCCATACGGGGTTTATGTGGTTCACGTTTCTGCTCCACCGCTGTTGCAGTCTTTCCCCAGCCACCAAGGCCCTCAGGCAGGGTGGGGTGGTGGCAGGGCTGTGGTGGGGTGGCCTGGGAAGCTCTTTCCCAGCAGGGTCTGGGAACACCTTTCCCAGCAGTTCTCCTTGGGTGCACTTGCAGCACATGAGGTCACTGCAACAAGGAAGAAGCGAAGAGGAACCAGACAGCTTGAGGGGATGAGAGCCAATCCAAGGCATTTCTCTTGCTGAGACCCACAGAAGTCACTACAGAGGGCAAAGGAAGCCTTGCTGGAATATTCTGCAGCAGAAGGGAGAGGAGCAGACAGGAGTGTCCTGCTCTGTCACATGCCCAGAGCTGTTGGAGGAGCACCTGATGGGTCGGGGTGCTTTTTTTTTTTTTTTTTGGTCTATTCAACATTCAGCCTGGAGGTGGCTAAATAGAAATGGTTTAAAATAGCCCTACAGTTGCCATAGATACCTGTCTAAATTGAAAATAGAGGTCTGGCCCAAGCTTGCAGTGTGTCCTCCAAAGCCAGCCTTGGAGTGCGCTGGAGGAGCCCCACAAAACTGTTGTGCGGCAGGGATTCAGCCAAGGATGGGGATGTCTGGATGTGCTGGAATCACCAGGCAGCTCCAGCAAGGCTTTGCTTGGGCCAGGAGACTGGGAAGGGACAAATCCTTCATGCTTCAAACACTTTCCTCCTTTTTTTGCCCAGGGAGGTCTGTAGAGCTGGAAAAAACGCCAGGGAATGCTGCTTTCCTGGCACTGGGTTTGATTTTTATTTGTGACATGTTACTGTACAACAAAGCAGCAGCAAATTTGAAGTAGTTCAGCTGGATAAAACCACCTTTTTAAGGTAAATTTGGTTTATTTGTCCCAGGAATGCGTAGCAAATGCGTGTCTAATTACAGATAAGGCAACTAAGCTTTTTATCTTCTTCCAGTGAAAAATACTCTGCAAATAATGTGGAAAATATTTTGGTGAAATTAATGAAGGTCTTTTCAAGGATTTGGTTATGACAGATGAGAGCCCCATTTGAGGGAATTGGGAATATTTCTCCCTATCCTCCCGTTGGATGGATGTTTTGGGACAATTGCAGCTGACTCTGGAAATGCCTCATTTTGAGATAATAATCTGTCCCTCCCTCTGCCTGTAGGGATCTCTTGTGTCATCTCTGGGTTTGGGATGGGGAGGGCAGATCTGCAGTGCTCAGTGAAGATGATGGGGATGCAGGAATCTGACTGAAAAGTGCACACTTAGCAATGTGCCATGTTTCCTCTCCAATTTCTTGCTTTGTAGGTGGTAGAGAATTAGCGCTTAATTACTTTCAGGCTGTGGACAACAACCACCCCCCCTTAAACTGTTTACATTTCTGGATAAAGCGGGAGCTGGATATTCTTTGAGGTTCAGCCCTTCTCAAAATCTGTGGGAGATTTTATGGTGCTTGTTTACCTTTCATACCATGTACTGGGATAAATGCTTGTTCCCAAAGGGCTTTTATCTATTAAAAACCTCAAAACCCTGTTCATCCACATCTACATCCCATTATATATGATAAATCCTATTCATGCCATTCAGCTTCCCAGCCTGTGAAAAGGCCCAATCAAGAGGCTTGTGCAACTAGGGACATTCAGTACTGGCAAGAAAATCAGATCCAAGGTGGAGCTGGAGTCCTAGACTCACTTGGATACAAGGAATTATATCTAGCAAATATCACTTGAATAAAACATTAATTTCCCATTATAAAACATAATGTTGCTCCGATAATGGTTCCTGTTTTGAGTAATCCTCATTTCCTGCATCACTCTGGTGACTCATCACAGCAGAGCTCTCATCCATTCTGCTCTGCAGATGCTCTCAATCTGTGTATTCCCCATCTGACTCAGCTCCTGTGTATCAGCATCTCCTCCCATTGCTGTGGAGCTGTGGGAATGTTTGACTGCAGAGCACTTCAGCCTCCCTCCAGCCTAAAAATGACTGGTGCTCCTGGCTGCGCTTTTAAATTTAACTCCAATTTTTAACAAGTTTTTGGTTAAAAATTAACATTTCAAATTTTCATGTTGTCTCAAGTCTTGAATCTGTAACTGAGAAGCCCAGATTGCAAAAATGTCTGTCCTTGTGAGTGTCTGTGAGAGGAGCCAATCTTTCTTCCTTTCAGGTTTTCAGTGAGTGGTTGCCTGTATGAAACATTCCCAATGTGATGTGTGCCTCCTACAGCTTTAATTAAACTTAAAGGAGTTAAAAGTGATGGGGTGCAAGGGTCTAAATGGAGACTGTGCATCAGCTGTCACCTCTGTAACAAGGCCTGAGCTTCTGCTACTGATGTTTGTAGGTAAATACAAAGTTTTAAGAAGGCTAATGGGTGGGTGGCGAACTAAGGAACAAACCCACAGGATTCAAAGAAATTTTTGTTGGAGCTTGGAGGGCTGCAGTGCTCTGAGGTGCCATAAGGTCTATGCAGAATGTTCTATGAATGAATTCAGAGCCCCCAGAGCTGGGGTAGAGCTGTAGGCAGGGCTGGTGTGACACTTGTGGTGCGAGGGAAGATGTTTGTCAGCTCTGGGGGTACAAACAGAGCCTTTTCTGACTCTCTTTGCCATCTGGGCTAAAGGAGAGGAGGGTGCAGGTGTTACCAGGTTTAACTCCCACCAGAATTACCTGGCCATAAATAGATTTTTAAGAGTTCCCTCTGCTTCTTGTCGTGCAGCTCTAGGTGAGGTTTGGACTGGAGGTTCATTCTCCAGCTCCTGGGTAGTGTTGAGCCATGCAGGGAATTCTCTTTTCCTTTTTGAAGTCAACCTCACCCTCCTATGAGCAAAATGGAACCTGATATTCAGTGAAGGGTGCACTGCACAGAATATATAATTGTTGTGCTTGTCTGGGGCTTTCATTACTCAGGTTAAGCCCATGGAATTGGCACTGCCATGAAGCTACCCTCCTGTCACCTGCACCACAAGATGTACCTGGGACTCACTGCAGCACAGCCTCTTTAGTTTTAATTGTCTTCTCCACTTATTTCTGGCAGTTATTTAAGCTTCTTAGGTCATATTTGGGTAAAGTTTTCCTTTCCATACTGAAAGCAGATTCTGGTATTAAAAGTTGCACATGGATGAGAGTTTTCACTGAATGAATGATGACAGAGAGGTGAGTTTTGGGACAGTGCCACACTTCATATAGTTCTTTAGATAGATTGTCATGAGGTGGTTACCTCAGCTGTCAGTCTGTTAGGATTACATAACATTTTTAAATTATCTCCTTTCCTATTGCCAAAAAATGATTCAGTCCTCTTGCATATTGTATTACTTTGAGCTCTTGGTATTTATTACATATGCAATCAAGAAAATAGGAGTCTGAGGCTTGCAGAGATTTATTTAGTAGCATTTAATAGCTCTCTGTTTGCTAGTAATTTGGTTTATCAGAATGAGGAATTTATTTCTGAATTGTCTTTTAATGAGCAGATAAGCAGGTTTCTCTGTCACTCTAAAACTGTGGGTTGTTACTTCAGGGCTTTGTTTTTACAAATGGAAGTTGTTATCTCTTGAATAGGTATCAGCCTGCTGTGGTATTTTCCGCTGGTTTTAATGGTGCTCGAGTTTAAATACGCCAGCTAAAAGAAGGTTAAGAACCTTTCTCTTTAGAGATACTTCTCTTACTGTGTCTTTGGTGCTTGATGGAATTTATGCAGCCAGAACGAGCCCCTAAATCTAAATGATTTTCATTTCTATGAATAGTGACTTTTTACTTGGGTAGATCATGATAGGACAAGAGGGAATGGTTTTAAACTAAAAGAGAGCAGGTTTTGATTAGATATTAGGAAGAAATTGTTCCCTGTTAGGGGATGCCTTATGACACCTGGTTTTGGAAGGGCCAAGGCAAACAAACTTTTCTGTGACAAGGATTTATGTGACTGAAACAGAGGATGAGCAACATGGTGTTTCTGTGTGGAAAATAAAAGTGGTTTATTAACTGATGAACTAGCTGGGATTTAACTTCGTGCTGCTGAAACACTGCATATATGCAGCTGAAGTTGTCTGAAAAGAGGGAAGGGAACTGAGCAGAATTGCAGAAGGTGAATTCAGCACCTGGGCTCTCAGTCCCTCAGTGCTAGGTGTTGCAGGTTCCACAGCAGATCAGAGTACCACCTCCATTCTGGAGGAAACAGCCTCAAGTTGCACCAGGGGAGGTTTAGGTTTGATATTAGGAAAAATTTCTTCATGGAAAGAGCTGTCAGGCGTGAGAACAGGCTGCCCAGGGCAGTGGTGGAGTCCCTGAACATGTTCCAAAGCATGTGTGGATGCGGCACTTGGGGACTGGCTCAGGGGTGAGAGCAGGGTGGTGTTGGGCTGATGGCTGGACTTTTCCAGTCGCAATAATTCCGTGATTCCTTTTGCCAGAGCCTGGAAACTTCTCTGTGGGATGGGATTTCAAAGCCAGGCAAAGCTGGTCTTCCTCCTCCAGGCTCTGAATTGAACTCAGTGTATGAAACTGGAGGTTGTTTTACAGACGTGCAGCTCTGTGAGGCATTTCTCTTTAACACGAGGTGTGGAAGGGAAAAAGCCAGAAAAACAGAGGAAAATCTGTGTGCTGATCCAGTGGGGTCCCCCAACAGCTTTCAGTTTTGGAGTTTGGGGGTTTTTTGGTGTGTTTTTTTTTGGTTGGTTGGTTGTTGTTGTTTTTGTTTGGTTTTTTTTGGTTGGTTGGTTGTTTTGTTTTGCTTTTTTTTGCTTTTTTTAATTAGAAATTTAAAAGTCCCTGCTGCAGAGCGTGTAGATGACATATGGGTTGAGGGAGCAGTGAGTAGCAGGGAGGCCTGCATAGGGCTGTGTGAATTTCTTGCACTTCAGCATGCTCAAATGAAAGGTCATTCACCCAGGATTTTCAGCTAGGAAGGATAAGGAAAAGCTAATTCTCTCTTCTTCCAGTCTGGGAAAGTCATCCGTATTTCATCTCACAGGGCTTAAAGCTGCCATGAGGCTTATGGAACAGAGATGGGGATGATGGAAGGTATACTCAGCACCCCTAATTCAGCTGTCATTCAGTTTTAGGACTGCTCTTCCTACAAACAGTGAATGTACACAAAATGACTTACCTCTGGGTCCTGGGTTATGATGAACAGCATCAATCCCTACAGGTAAAAAACCCACTTTGGTCATTTGCAGCTTGTGAAATCCTATGGGAAATAGGAAAAGAAAATGGATGTTGGATTAAGGAAATAGAAATGGGCAAGTAATTTTAGCTTCCTCTCTGTTTTACAAAGGCATATTACACAGGCATATTTGGCAGTGCAAATTCTCAGATATTTTTAAAGAAATACAGTATAGTTTAACACAGAATAGTATGTAAAGTGTGGGGGATTTTTGGTCAATATCCATTTTTAAGGAAGTCAGAAAGAAATGTAATAGTATGTGTAGTTCTTACTTTTTGTTGGCTTCTTACTCATTGCTTACTCACTTCTTACGGTATTGTTCTTTTTTTAAACCCTTTTTGTCCTTCAGTTTACTCCAATTATAATTTATTTACAAATGGATTCCTCAGGAATGTCATTCAAAAGCCATGTGCTATGAGACAAGGCAGATTTTCATTTTTCACACCGTCAGGTTAAGCTGTAAAAAGTGAATAAAATAGGACACATGGCTGGCCTTTTTCCTTGTTTTCTTCCTCCTCTGCTGAAATAAACTCACACCTGTGTGGAGGTAAATCCTCACTGAGGGTGCTCATACCTGTGGGCTGCAGCTGGCTGAGGCAGGTCTGGGGGAGGTGGGAATGCTGCTCGACTGTGATAAAACAGGCAAACGAAGCACATGGTCTGCACCAGCTCCTCCCCAGTTGGGATGGCTGGAGGAGGACAGCTCCAGCGTGCAGAGGCTGATCTGCTGGATCCCTCCCAGCTGAAGGAGGAGTGTGGGCTGCTTTGGAGCCCTGCAGTGTCCCCAGGCCTGGCTGGGGCCGGACTCTGCTCTGGGCCAGCACTGAGGGTCCTGGACCAGCACTGGGATCCTGGCCCATGGGAACCATTCCATGCTGGAGGGGCATCCCAGGACCCCAGTGTGTCTGGCCATGCAGCTCCAGGCAATTTTGGCACTGCTGTGCAGAGCTGTGGCTGCAGCCTCCCCTCCCTGTGGCTTGGCATTGGCCAGGCTTTTGGCACGAGGCTTTTGGCACAATGGCTGGCAGGCATCACTACGGGGAGTCATGTGGAGCAGGAGCTCCACTGGGATGCTTGGCCTTGCTGGCTGCAGGAGCCTGCCCCTCCCTGCTGCTGTCAGAGCCTGGGGACATCAGCTCCGCCACATTTTTGTCTTTTGCCATCATCCCTGCTCCCTACATTCCTCAAATCCTGCCAGCTACAAAGAGAAAATGAATGTGGGTTTTGGGGTAGTGGTTGGACTTGATGATCTTGAAGGTCTCTTCAACTGAAATGATTCTGTGATTCTGTAAAACATGAAAAATCACCTTTTTCTTATTTGGGGGAAGAAGGAGTTGAAGGGAGGATTTGTATTGTGCCAGCTCTGGTAAGTGATGATTAGCACTATTGAGATAAAAAGTTAAAAGTATATCAAAACTGCGTGTTGGCTTGGGTCCTACTTTAAAAAAGAAAAACAAAAGTACTCTGTAAAGGTGATGTGTTATGGACCTGTTTGTTTATCTGAGGTGAAAAAGGAAGGAAAAAGTCATCTGAGATCTGTCTGATGTGAAGATGACCTGAGCTGTGCTGTACATGTCTTTAGAGATGGGAATGATACCTCTTGCTAGCAGCCAAAACACTTCTTAAGGCATTGAGATTTTCAAGATATGCATAGAGAGTTTATTGTGAGTTAGACTGTTGGGATTTAAATTATGGCCATGTTGAAGGGAAAGCATCCTCAGCTTGAAACCGTTCTGATTGATGTCGGGTCAGTCTGTCCTCAGAATTTAAAGTCATAAAATTGTTGCTAAAAAAGTGGATGCATTGCAGTGTGCAAGAATCAGGACAGGCTGGCATTTGTGGAGGTGTGACTGGAGTTATACCTGCAATCAGCAATTTAAAAAATTGATTGTATCTCAGTAAAATGTCAGATCCCTTGCATTCCTCCAGCAGGGCTGGTGCTGGATGGTGCTGGGTGTACACAGTTCCTAAGTTAATTTTTTAACTTGTTTTGTACACCAAACAGGATTGGGAAAATATTATATCAAGAGTTAAGAAGGTTGAGTCTTTCCTTTTTAGCAAATATTACTGGATGTCAAGCAAACATATCAAATTTAATTGACTTTTGAAACACATGAAGTGTTTTGGAGCTATTTGTGGAAACAGCATTTAGAAAGTTTTACCTGTCCATGGTGTTTCTGTTTGAGTTGGATCTACATGGTGCTGGCAGAGAGCCGGGCAGTTTGGGCTTTTGGGGTGATTTTGTTTGAAGGCAGTTGCTGACTCTTGGTAACCTTCTATGTTTAAATGCCAGTGTATTTTTCCCATTTGCAGTTGGTTTTTATGTAACAAGTTTAGTGTATGGAGGTTTGCAAAAAAAGCCCTTTCTTACTGACTCTGGATGTCATTAAATCTGTTTGTGTCATTGTAAATGGACATAAACCCTTGGAAAGCTGGAAGAGGCTAAGCAGTTTTCCCACTCACGGGTAATTAGGCAACTATAACATGGGAACATTCACAGAGATAAGAGGACGTGGAAAGCAGAACTGTATTTAGGAGCCTTCTTTTCACTCTGTTCAGCATTGAATGTTACTTCCTAAGGAAATAACTTTCCTCCACAAATCAAGTGGATGGAGTTGTGCTAATCATGACTTTAACAGATGATGGTGAGGGAAAGTAATTAGCCTTCAATCAGAAATGGTTACACTATGCCTGGTAACAGTGCATGCACTGTAAATGTAAGTCATCTTAACACTGTTGGGAATTCATGAAGCTCTGAACTGAGGTTTCCATGTTCTCTCAGGTTCCTGAAATGCTATTCACTGGGCTGTCAGTGGTGCCAGTCAGTTGGTGCTGACAATGGGAATTAGAAGTCATTGAGAAGTCAATGAGGCACTGCGCAGGAATGAGATCTATTCCAATTGCATGGATTCAGTGCAACTGTCATCCCTTGGCTCCAGGTGGCTGCACACAGGAATTGTGTGGTGGGGTGGTGCAGCACAGACTGAACGCGTGCTGGTGCTGCCAGCAGGACAAAGGATCTGCTCTCCAGTGGGATAAGGGATCTGCTCTCCAGAAGGATAAGGGATCTGCTCTTCCCCAGTACCTGTGGAACACAAGCTCAGGGCTCATGGCACGTGGGACAGCACTCTGAGCACTGGTCCTGACTGAAAGCAGAACCTCTGCCAAGTCAGCGAGTGAATGTGCACAGAGGTTTGGGGCTGAAAAAGGCAGACTGGGTGAGAAATGTAGCATCAGTAAAGGTGGCCTTGCTGGATGGTTGTTTTGTGTCCTGACTTGGAGGGAAATAGATTGGGGTTTTTTTTCTTTTTCTGGAGATTTTCTGAAGAGATGCAGGAAAAGAGATGGCATATGAGGGGGAGATAAAGAAAAAGGGTCGAGAAAAATAGGGGTAATGTGTGCAGCTAGGAAAGGGAGAAGACTAAGAGACTATAGAGAAGAAAAGCAGTAGTGAAACAGGGAAACCTTCAAGGGTGAGAGCTGTCGGACTCCAGCTGGACACAGATGACTGTTAGTGCTGTAAGGCTGCTGTAGTCACTCCTGTCTGTCCCAGCAGCTGGGTCACTGCTGCTTTTGTCACTGTGGGGCCATCCCTGTGTGACAGCCCTGCCTCTGCCCCTGCAATCTGCCTTACACAAGAAGATTAAAGAGAGGGGTCCTAACCTGGAACATGTGAATGGCACTTTTCTGTTATTGAAAATGAAATACTCCTATTTTTTATGAGAGCTTTTGTAACAAATTGTCTAGAAAGGTTGTGATCCCAAGAGGGTTTATACTGGCTTTTGCCAGATAGCCAATCTTTCATTATAGTGTGGTTGCAGTGCATTTTACTTGAATTTATAAACAAACAACTCCTCCGTAGAAACAGCCTTGCCAATGCACTCTGTTGGTGGTCCTAACCCTCGCTGAAGGGAGCACAGCTCAGAGCTCTTGTCCCACAGCTTTGGAGCTGCTCCTGGCCTGGCAACTTCAGCCTTTAACTGTGCTGTTGTTACAGAAAAACCTTCTCCCATGATCTTGTGCTGAGCATCAGAGCTGGAGGGACAGTTAGACCTCAGAAAGCTTTATCTTATCTATGGGAAGGAATGGAAAATCCTTCAAATCACAATGCATCTTAGATACCTGCAGCTTGTGCTGGTTGCGTCAGTGGCCTTCCAGAACATTAATGTGTTGAAAATATTGAGATTTTACTTCAAATTTTTATAAGGACTCACCTATCTGATGTGAGAAGGGTTTCAGGCTTTTGTTTTGGTTTGCAGACACTGCAGGGGTATTTGTTGATACGCTGTTATCCCCATATATACCTGACCTTCCCCCCACCCCTCTTCTTTCTCATTGCAGATTTACAGAGAGTGGCAAAGAAGTCAGATTGTGACCTATATTTCCAGCTCCGTAGTGGAAGGGAACAGTCCCTCACCTCTCCCCACTGTGTGGCTCTGTTCCATGTGAAAGCCGATGTCTTGCAATGATTGGGAAACAGCTGACAGTTCACCATGAATGTTTGTTGGCTGAGAGAAGCAGCAAGTTCAAAGCTGACCCTCTCCCTTGATGAGGAAAGATGCATTCCTTATGGGGAGGGATCTGGCTGGTGCCCAGCCCCTGCCCAGAACGTGCTGTCCTGTTCCATGGCACCCCACACGTTGCTCCCATCCTTCCCACTGAGGTCTGGCCAGTTCAGGAGTGATAGGGCAGGGGAGGGTGGGAAGTGGTGTGGCAGCTCATGGGTGTCGTGGAACAGCCCGTGGTGGCAGATCTCATGTCTGCATCACAGCATGATGAACCTGAAGACTCAAAAGGTTTGCATTTTCCTGCCGTGCAAGAGGATTTCCCCTCACAGGGGCTGGGTAGTGAGATGAGGGCTAGTGGGTTTAAATGTGACCTGGAGCCTGGCCGAGGTAAGGAGGGTGCTTCCCACAGGAATTCACTTCCTTTCCTGCCTCCATGGTCTCATTTGGGGTGTGTAGGATGTGGTGCTTGGTTTGTCAGAGCCCGTTCTCAGGACAAGAGGACTTTTGGGAGGAAGGAATTTCTTCCTTAATAGGAAGAAATTGCATCTGATGAGGAAAATGAGGGGATGCCACCAGCACTTTACTGAGATCTATGGGTTTGCTTGTCAGTGCTCCCTGGTGTTGTATCTTGCTTTTAAAGATCCATTTCACATCCATTTCTGGTTGCAGATGCAGCAGAGAAAGATGTAACTGCTGAACCCAAATAAAAACAAAATAGATCTTGGCAGCAAGAAGTCAAAATTGTAAAATTGCTGGAGAGATCAAATAGTATGCAGGGAGTATGCTTCTATGGTTAGTATGTTTCTATGGAGTAGTTTATGAAAGACTTATTTTATGTTATTGAATTAAATTCTGAGAAAAATGTGAAGTATTGTGGTCTTCCTAAGTGTTGTGGTTGTGTATGTGGGTGTGCACAGCTTGGTAGTGCTGTAAACCTTCTCGGGCACCCAGAGCCCAGTGTTCCAACCACTTCTATCCCTTCTCCTGGCTGATGACTCAGCAAGTTATTGTCATTTTCCAGCAATGTCCAGACTTGTCTGCCTTTAAGTATCCAGACACTTTGTTCCTTTCTTATTACTGCATCACCACAAAGGCCCTCATATAGATCTTATTTTCAACAGCCTCCGGGAAGCACTAAGGCTTTACTCTCATCACAAGCTGTTAGCACCTTGAATTAGAAACCTGGGTAAAAAACTTAATTCAACCATCCTGGTATCTTGATCATTCAGTTATAGTTTGCACAAGTGCTGTGTGGGAATGGACATTGCTTTCCTGGCATGTGGTTGAATATTGAAAAAGAGAGAAACTGAGAAGTGCACTCTACTTATTTACACACAAGTAATAAAGACTGGAGTTTTTTTTGAAAAGTGTTGATGAAGTTGTATGTGAAGGTCTGCCTCTTTTAGTATTTTCCTTTATTCTAGGTGTCTCCTGCAGAAAGTAGCAGTAATGAGTCTTTGTGGGAGAGATAAAGAGACTCCTCCACCCTTCATTAGAATTTTCTGCCTTATCCCAAATGCTCCAAAACATATTTAAATCACATAGCTGGAGCTTTTCACAAGGCAGTCCCTTTTCTCTCTCTTCATCTCTGATTCCAAACTGAAATGTGATTGGGAATGTAAATTCCTTTACAAGTGGCTGCAGCCTGTGTTGTCCAAGTGGGAAGTGTGAGCCAGAGTGCACTGTGGGAGATGGAGCTCCAGCTGGCGTTCAGCTTGTGCTTGTCTCGGGTTGTGCGTGTGGGGTGTGGAACCTGCCCCAGAACACATTTGTCTGTCTCTTGCTGCTCAGGACAAGCGGGAGGAATCTGAGCTGAGCTTGATCCCAGCTCTGTCCTTGCAGCCATGGTTGTGCTCTCTGCAGTGGTGTGTACACAAGAGAGGGAGAGGGACTGGGACTGTCCCTGCAGCTCCCAAAAACCACAGAATGCTGAGGTGGCTGAGGAAGGAGTTTCTGTAGAGACAGATACAGGCTGAAATGCTGATCTGTTCACAGCATCCTCCTGATTGTTTCATACTTTGTACATGCAGCTGTTGCTTGTTGGCTGTTCCCTGCAGGAATCACTGTCCCACCTGTTCTTGCTGTGCCTGGGACAGGACTGGGATCAGCAGTGGCCTTCAACACGTGTCTGAGCTCCACCACTGCTGCTGCACTAAGGACTGGCCTAAATATTAATATGTTTCTATTTATTCTATGTCTAAACAACCCTAGGCTGAACTGGAATTGCTCAGCCTGGAGAAAAGGAGGCTCAGGAAGAACCTTCTGGTTCTCCGCAATTCCCTGACACGAGGGGTTAGGCTCTGCTCCCAGGGAACAAGGGACTGGACAAGGGAAAATGGCCTTAATCTGTGCCAGGGAGGTTTGGATTAGATTTTAGGGAAAAATTTCTTGATGTAGAGGGTTATCAAGCATTGGAAAAGGCTGTCCAAGGCAGTGTTGGTGTCTCCAACCCTGGAAGTGTTCCAAAACAGGTGTGGATGCAGCACTGGGACATGGTTTAATGGTGGTTGTGCTGGCTTGATGATTGGACTTGATCTCAGGTCTTTTCCTGAGAAACATCTTAATGTTTCTTAATGGTTCTGTGATTCTACATTCAAGGGCTTTGTGCTTTAATTTTTGGTAAAGGAGCAGGCAGTGCCTGTAGGCTTCCGTGGGCATGGGGTCAAAACCCAGCTTTAGGTGAGAACAGCCACTTCTGCCATAGTTTACAATTATTTTCAAGGGTTGCCTTGTTTGAAGGTGACTTCAGTAGCAGTGCAGGCAGGTATTACAGGAGTGTCATTTATCCTGATGAACACATATCTGAGTGACTCGCTACTTTTAACTAGGAACATAGAATTGAAACAAACAGTAGGAATTTTGTGTGTGATCTGAGTGCTGTAGATTTTTGTCAGGGAGGAAGGACTTAGGGAATTTTACAGCTCATGTGAATGTGTTTCTCTTGGTGTGTTGTGGGGTTATGCTGAGCTGCACCGTGGACAGTTTGAGCTGGAGGCAAAGTCTGAAGTGGGAATGAGCAAAATGAGTCACCCAATCCCTGCTGTGTGAAACCACAGTAACAGCACCAAACAAGGTGCTTCATTTAGAAGTTAAAAACTCTGTTTTCCTCATTTCTACCCCAAACTATTACTTTCTTAGGGAACGAAACCCCTTTGTTTCTAAACATCTGTGGTTCTAAAGCACGCTGCATGGCAAAGAAGAGATTTCCTGCTGTGCTTCCTGCTAGGGCTGCTAAATTCCCCTGGAACAACCTAAATATCATTATCAGCCCATTCAAATTAGTATTTCCTCTACTTTTGTAAGGGATAAAAGGAGGTTTGTTTTGTTGCTATTGACTTAAGTGTCCCACTGAAATTCCTTCACAATAACTGCTCTGGCACTGGGTGCATCCTGGAGAGTTTAAACCTCCTTGGGGTTACTGGATTAAGGCAGAACTGGAGGCCATCAACTCTTCCAGGCTGTCATTAATCCAGGAAATGCCCTGGGCCGCAATCAGTACTGCTGAAATTCTTGCCCAAACCCTGATTACAAAACTTCATAAAGGAAAGCCTGAGGAAATGAGAGATCTCCTCAGAACATCATCATAAAATAAAGGAATAATGTAATTTATGATTATAAACCTGACAAGGATGGGCAAGGAATCCTTGAGGGTTCCCAGATGAGATGGAGCTCTACAATAACTCTTCTGTTCAGTTTAAGCATCCTTGCTCACTAATTAGAAACTCCGTGAAACTCAAAGGTTTCCTCCTGCTATTCAGAATCTTTTTGTCAACAGTCCTCAGCCAAACAGCTGGAGGGCACATACTCGGTCAGGAGCACTCCTGGGACTGTTAAGGCGACTGACTGCTGCTGTCATGTCATTTCCTCTGTCCTTACCTTCTCCAGGTGTGCATGGCTCCTGTTGTGCCATTATCTCTTGCGTGCATGGCCCGTGCTGTGGCTGAAAGCTGTGCTGAGCAATGTGGCAGAGCAAACAAGCTGACACGAGCAGCTGGGGCTGAGGCAGGGGTGAATCTGCCCAGTGTTTTCAGTGATGTTCTGAACAGAGATGAGCACTCAGTTCAGTCCTCTGATGAATTTTACAGTTTTCCTACTTTGGATGAATTGGTCATAAGGAAAATGAAAATCTTGGGGATTTTTTCTTCCCCCTGAATTGATTCGAGACTTTTTCTGTGAACAATTTCTGAGTGGGTTCTCCTGGAGGGCAGCTGAGGCTGTGCATTTTCAGCCTGTGCTGCATGTGTTGAACTGGTAAAAGCAAACTGAGCACTGGGCAGGTGCTGTGGATTTTCTTTTCAGTTGCCAAAGTTACAAAACTCAAACCCCCCAACAGCAACCTGAAGGACGTTTGACCTTTGGGGTCGGCCTCATAGAGCATCCCATGTTAGCCCTGCCAGGGCGTACACAGTACAGTCTGTGCCCCAGCAAATCAGATATGGTTCAGATGTAAATGTACAATCCTCCTTCAGGCTTTAAACAAAAATACAATTTCTGTGTGATCAGTGTGAGAATGAATAATATATTTATATGGATTGCATGATTAAAGTGTGTGTAGTGGTTTTAGGCAGTTGGGCTCTAAAATGGCCCAGTAGCTTGGTTTGTCCTTGATCAACACTCCCAGTCCAAAAAAAAAACCTTTTTCACTGCTAAACTTTTAAAATTTAAAGCAGAAGCATGTCTTAATGGATGGCTGTCTCTAACACTGCAGTGTGTGGATGTGAATGGGTAACGGTGAAATTAATGCATTTTTTCTGTAGAAAAACACTCAGAAGTAAGGGGAGCATATAAGCGAAATGAACACATCTATTACACATCTATTACACATCTTATTTGCTTCTTTATGTTTGTTTGCCTTTAGATTTTTTAAGAAGAAGGAATATTGTTTTTGTATTTTAGTTACCATTACAACCTGAGCTCAGTTTGTAATTCGTTAAGAATATCCTGGAAGTGCTTGGCTTACTCAGTGTTTGAGTTGCAGCAGATTCAGTGATCCTGCCTAATTTTCCCATGTGCTCTGACAGGCAGTCTCTGACTACATTCCCTGATAAACACTGTTCCTCTGAATTTTAACTTTAAAATTAAACAGGGCTGGTAGAAATGCTTTGAAGAAAGGAGCCTACCTAGCCACAAAACAGATCATGCAAAGAGCTTGCTCTCCCCAAGATAAAATTCTTCAGACAGGAATTACAAGGATAATCGGAACCAGGCTTTCTAAAGCCTCAGCTCTTTTGAAAGTTAATAGCCAACATAAATATACTCTGTGCAATATCTGGGGAAGAAGGGTTGAGGGGGAAAATACAGCCAAGACTGCGCTGAAGGGCAAGAAACATTCTGCCTGCTCTGGGTTATTATTGTAACTGATAGAAAGATGATTGTGCATGAACTGTTCTGCTTCAAACTCCGTGGCAGAAGGATACTGCAAAACGAGACACATTTTGAAATGGCAGGAAGAGGAATTTCTTGGGTTTGTAGCTGGTGAAAAGGGTTAAAGAATTTATT
>WAAG01087289.1:0-12415 GCA_013390105.1 Tichodroma muraria | reverse complement strand
ACTCCAGTGGTCTCCCAGGCACATGGACTTTATCTCACTATTCCCTCACAGATTTTCTTGAATACATTTATGCATTTGGATCTCCACATCTGGGGGGTTGTAGGAGGGTGTTAGTAGACCAATGTATTAGTCTATTTATAGGCTGAACTAAAACAGCTTTATTTCGCAGATAGTACAGGCCTGACATGATACAGTTAATTCTGTACAGAGCCACAGAAAATATTATTTTATTTTCATTAAAATGTTATTTCTTTTTTTTGTGAAATGTTGACAAAACCAATATATTGCATTTCCTGAGCATTTTAAAATTTAAAGCAACACCTCTAATGTTACACTAATACTATTTTCTACTTTTTATGCTTGTTTTTTTTCCGTATATCTCCCATTCTGTTTTCTGGCATGGATTAGAATTGGCAGTATCTAAAATACCTTGAAAAATATGTCTTCCAATAAATCTTTGCAGTTAAAAGCAGGAATAACCAGTGATATAAAAGAGCCAGTTTTGCAGTTAAACTTGATAGGTGTCTACTCACATTTATACATACCAGCCTTCTGTATGAGGTACCCAAATCTTTCTCAAGCACAACAGCCTTTCCTTAGACTTTTTCCCATTCCCACAGCATGAAAACAGATCAGTTGCTCATTTCAAAAGTGCTAATCCTAAATAAACATAGTTTCCATATTTCAGTCTCCAGTTATAAAATGTTAAATGTCTATGTTGGGCTTGAGGTCAATCAGTTTGAATTTTTTAAGAACCAAAGTCTGAAGTATCTCCAGCGTGGCATTCCCTCAGTCAGGCAGCCTTAAATCCCTCCCCCACTCCTCATGCTTCACAAAATAAGACATTTTTATTCCTACATAATTACCAGGCAGAAAGACTCAGGAAATAAAAGGCAGGAAAAAGACACTTTAGAGCTCTACCTAGTGAACTGTCTGAGTCTTTCCATCAGTTCCCTTTAACTGCTCTGTGGTTAACTTCCCAGATTTCTTTCAGTAACTAATGCTGGATATTAATTTAATGGGTCATAGCTACTGATTGGGTCATAAATACAGAAATCCCACCACTGAAGCTTAAAAAAACATCCCTCAGAGCTATTCAAGAGGAAAGTAAAACTCAGCACATAGTATGCAACTGTTGGCTTTCCCTTACCAAGAGAGCCTTTCCTGACCTTGCTGCACTTTCCCTGTGTGAAAAGGGTGGTTATTTCCTCAAGAAATCCAGATTTTATAATATCTTATGCCAAATTTTATTTTCCTTTTCTTTGGAAGGAAGGGGGATCAAGGCTGAGGCTGTGAGTGCAGGTCACTGCAATGACCTAGAATTTGTTTAGAATTATGAAGATCATCAGTTTTGCCCGGTGTCAGTGGCATTTCTGTTCTAGGGCAGTCTGGTACAACTTCATTATTGCAGTGCTTTATTGAAGTCTTTGAGGGGTAACTAAGGAGCTATTTACATTGACCTTTACAACACTGGCCTGAGGCTCAGAACAACATGGCAATATTCATTGCCAGTACAGCTCTGCAGAGATACCTCACACTGTAGGGGGTGGGAAAGCAGCAGACTGTTACAGCAAAGGTCTGAAAGCCTTCCAGGTACAAGTCAGAGGTTCAATGTCTGAGGACTGAGGTGTCCTCTGACACTGCACCAGTGTCTGAGGACTATTTTCAGCCCTACTTGTACGCCTTGCTGCTGCTCTGCATAGCAGAGGTGCTGGTGACATGCTGGACTGACACCATAGGTGCTGGACTGACATGTGCTGCAATGGAGACACCTGCTTATTTAAAGACTGACATTGTAGACCTTTGCCACATCTCACAGTCTCCAGGACTGCATTTCACTTTGATTTGTAACTTTTAGGTAGTATTTGATCACAATCGTACATCCTCTCTTTAGAGCAGTAAAAATGAAATTTAAAAAAAAAAGTGAATACTGAAGCTCACTGAGCTCAAGAGTGGAGTCTTTAAAATAAAGTATTTCAAGACTCAAAATCCAGAATGTGAGTAGTACCAACTGGGTTCGATTGTTAATGCTCCTTTTCTCTCACTATAGATTTGCTCAGGAACATTCGTAATATCAGCCACTTGCATCTGAGTTCCACCTTCAAGGAAATATAAATCTCTTAATGAAATATAGTTTCCAGGGATGAGTCCTGTCTGGTATGTGTCAGAAAGGACAAACCAGAATGTGTATATTTTTACCACATTTATTCTTCTCAGGTCTTTCTGGAAAGGAAAAAATCCTTGCCTGTCCTACCAAAATCCTTGCTTTTCAGTCATGTATAAACACATATTAGAGGGATGCAGTGTAAAAGAAGCATGTTATCCATCTCTTGTAACTTTATTTAAAGCATTGTTTTCAACACAAATTTTCAGCATGTTTTCCCATCTAGAATCTGAATAGGCCATATTAGCTTTCAGACAGGTTCAGATGAGTTTTCATCCTGTTTAATAGAATGAAAACCTGAGTATGATGTAAGGGCTCAAGAATTTAAAATTAGTTAATTGTATGAATTACATACATACATGTAATTTGTATGAAGCAAATTTTGGATGAAGCAAATTTCAGATTCAGGATGAAGGCAGAAGTCCAATACAGCTTGACAAAGATTTATCATCTTAAAAGAAATGTAAAAGAACTTCCTGGATGACAAAGTTTAGTCCCCTGCTAATACCTGCATGGTACAATCCCTTAAAAAAAANAAAAATATCTTTTAAGAAAATGATTAAGAGAAAAAAAAAAAAAGGTTTATTTTAAATGGACTTTTATTAAAAAGATAGAGTGGTACTTAGTAAAAAGGAAAAGACTGAAAGCTTTTCAGTCCTGCCATAAGTAGGTAGACAAGCTTTAAAACAGAAAACAATAGCCTTAGTGATCTTCTGTGTGAAATCAAGGCCACAGAGGAATTAAAGGGGTGCAAGGTGAGAGGATCAGTTGCATGCCCAGGAGAAGCAGATAGGAGCTTCTGCTCTCTTTTCTTCTGACTGGAGAGGAATACAGGCAGTGGCATAGGAAAAGACTGTCTGCAGTGATAAAGCATCCTGTAAACCTTGTAATTCTGTGCCTCCTGTGAAGTATGCCGGAACTGCAGCAGAAGCAGCACAATCCAGAACTGACTGACACTTTGCCAAGGGAAGGCGCAAGCGCAGGAATGAAAGGGTTGCCGTCCTCTCCTCGCAGCTCAAATGTCACACAGTGATAAAGGTTACCATGAGTAACAAGTCTCATTTCCCAGAGAGAGAGCATGCAGCACCACGGCTCTTCACATATGGAAAGTGGCAGTGGAGCAGTGAGCTGGGTGCACACACAGGCTTCGAGATCAGCAGCAACAGCAGAGCTGACTTCCCTGCTGTCACAGCGCCAGCTGCAGAAGTTTCATGCTGTTCCTAACTGATCTCTCAGTAAATCTTCAGGAACATGGAAAGAAAACTACACTCTGAAAAATTATGCACCCTGCAAACAGCAACCCTTGCTGTGTCATTTCAAACTGCTTTGAAAATGCAAAACTAGTAGGCTGTAAGATCAAAAATAGTAGTGGCTTTGCTTGGGCCCTAGGAGAATTTCTGAAGTCATATGGTCATCAGAGCTCCTGTTTTCTTCAGAATTTGCCTCATTCCCTTGTATCCACTTAATTAGACTGAAATTATCAAGAAACCATTGATTCTGAATCACAATTTAACTTCCTGATGGAATATGAGTCTTTCACAAAAATGAAAACATTAAGTAAAAGATGCACTTCATTAAATGTTTAGAAACTTTAGGAATAGATTACTACACTAGGCAGAGCAAACAATCCTACATTTTACTTAGTATTAAATATTTCACCCTGAGAATCTTATAATAATTGATATCTTGCTAACAATTAGCCAGCAAGACCATCTTTGATGTGCAGAACTTTAAGAAGTCAGGAACACTGAAGGTGATTTGATCATTTTAGGATTAGTGGGGAGGTAGGAGAAATTACTCTTCTTGTGTTGTTGCATGATGCCCAGATATAAATCTAGTTGATGACAGATGCCCTCTGCCCTTGCTCTCCACAAGTTTAAAAAAAAATCCATGAGTAAAAGCAAGAGCATTTCAAGACTTCCTTGTTGAATGTTCTATATCTCTTTCTAATTATTTTGTCATCATTAATTTTCCTCATAGTAAATACTCTGGGGCTTTTTGATTTGTGCTGGTAATGGTGTTGATATTTCAGGGATGTTTTTGTTCTTCCTGAGAAGCACTTGCACAGAGTCCAGGCCTTTTCTGCTCCACACCCCACCCCACCGGTGAGGAGGCTGGGAGTGCACAAGAAGTTGGCAGGGGAGACAGCTGGGACAGCTGACCCCAGCTGACCACTGAAATATTCCATCTCATTGGCATTGTGCTCCGCACATAGAGCTGGGGGAAGAGGGACAGGGAGATGTCCAGAGTGATGGAATTTGTATTCCCAAGTCACCATTACATGTGATGGAGCCTGGCTGTCCTGGAGATGCTGAATACTCATGTGAAGTGGTGTTTGAATTCCTTGGTTTGGTGTCCTCGTGTGCGTGGCTTTTGCTTTGCCTATTAAACTGTCTTTACTTTGACCCTGGAGTCTCCTCACTGTTATTCCTCCAATTCTGTCCCCACCCCACTGTGGTGCTTAATTGCTGACAGGGGTTAAACCATGACAAATACCTGCACTTTTCTCCCTTCTTCTTTCTGTCTTTTTGTCTGTCTACCTATTAATAGACTGACAGGATTAGCGTAATGCTTGATTGACTGCTTGTTGTCAATCAAGCCTCTCTGCCTTAACAACCAAACAGTCATTTGGGTAGCAAATTCTCTCATAAATAGCTGGTGTAATGAAGGGAAGACTCAATTTAGCGTTCCAAGATTTGTCCTTATAAAAGAGGGGACAGAAGTGATGCTTTTAATTTCAGTTTGTTGGGTTGTTTTTTTTTTTAAATCCAGAGTATCCCTGTCGGCCGTTTGTGGTGCGCAGTACAGATCAGCCGATGCTCCCCACCTCTCCAACAGGCTTAGCGGTATTCTTCCTTCCCCAGTTAGGGAGACCGAATTTCTTTCTGGTTTTCGCGCTCCCCTCAGTAGCCCGACGAGGCGTGCGGCTGCAGCAGGGGAGGGGCGCGGGCGGTTCCCCGGCCCGCCTCTGCTGCTCGCGGGAGGCTGCGCTCGCATCGGCGGGTGCGTTGTGCCACCGCGCGGTGCCGCTGCCGCACTGCCGTCCGCGCCCACCGCGCCCTGACTCGGCTGGCCTGTGCTAAATCCTGAAAAACTTCTTCCAGCGCTTCTTGCTCTGTAAGTAATGGCAACATTACTGCGATCAGAGGCTGTAGAAAATATGCGTCTAGTGGCATTCTGGTATGTTTTCTAAATTGCATTTTATTTTCCGGTAGGTTCTGACGGGGAATAATCTGTCTCGTTATCCTGATTTTCGGTAGCAGCAAAGTTTGCAGGACTGCAAGTATCTCTACCATTCTTTCCTTCAGTTCGAATTTGTTTGACACAGTGGAAGAAGTTTCAAAGACCTGAAATTCCAGAAAAGATCAGAGGGACTCTAGTAGAGCTTATACCCAGAATAAAGAGTGGAGCATAAACTGACCCTTGATTAGACATCAAAGTATGCACTTGAGAGAGCAGCTGGAAGACATAAGTCCACAAAATCACCATCTCCTTTTGATACACTACTTGCAAAATGACATGTTGTTCTCCCCTGTGCATGCAGAGACAAAGCAACATAAAATGAACATAAGTGGTTCTCACACTGCTGCAATTTCCTGATGAGTCGTTTTATAAGGTCATGGCAACTCTGAAATTGTTAAAATGGCACCTGGGCTGCCTTTTGATCTAGACGATTCCATTATCATTCCTTTTTTTACAGTTTATTGTAGCGAGAAAGAACAGACCCTGAAAATCTATAATCCAATATTTGTTTCTCAGGAATATTTATATTCTTATAAATATACAAAGAAAGAACTCTTCCAGATAAAGGATTTGTACTATAAAATTGTTTCATGTAAAGCCAAGTACAGATATCCATGTTTCTAATGAAGTACAGTCTTCTGAGTGAGTTGTCACAGTAAAGTAAAAAAAACAATTTTAGAATAAAAATTCCTATTACCGCTAGATAGTAGGAAAATCCTTACATCAGTTCAGGAGAAAGTGTTCCAAAAAAAGGCATGAACAAAACTATACAACAGAAAGAGGTGACTTATTACCAGAAGATGGAAAAGGAGCCAACTGTATCAAACAATTCTGCTCTGCTTTGATTTCTCTTTTTTTATATTTAGCTCTTTTGAATCATAGGTTTAAGACCCGTGGTACGACAGGAAGAACGTGCCCATGCTATATGCAAGAAACTAAGTTACAACTATTCAGCTATACTTGTTTCCTTGGCTCCTTTGAACTCTTCCTTCCCGAACGAATTGTCTTCACGAGTTTTTCTTGGAGTCTCTGTTCTCTCTTTATTTTTTCCAAGTGATGAGGGGCTAAGGAGTCCATGACAAATAGCAATTCAGTCAAATCTATCTTAACTACTTTTCACTTTTGGCTTTATTTCATCTTCTCAATTTCATTTGCCTTTGACTCCCTGAAACAATTCAGTTTAGCTTGAAAATTTTTTCTTATTATTAATACAATG
The DNA here is from genome assembly GCA_013390105.1 of Tichodroma muraria. NCBI lineage: Eukaryota > Metazoa > Chordata > Aves > Passeriformes > Sittidae > Tichodroma > Tichodroma muraria. The sequence continues at coordinate 5,792 of WAAG01087289.1, read as the reverse complement.
GCTCATTAGATTAATCTCTGCTTAAAATTCATGTCCCTCTCTCTCACCTCTGAGAGACAACCACTGAAAAACAGCCTCCTCTGATGTGTATTTACTGTCTGTTGAAGGTCACTCTCTGAAAAACCTATTTCCTTCCCCAAAAGTCTGTAGATTCAGGATGGATGGATGACAATCCATATCCTATCCTCTTCCTTTATAGCTTGTTGTTTTAGATTTGAGGGTTTGGAGGTTTCTTCAATCAAAGGAGATTTAGGAATGCAGGAATTCAGTATTTGTTATTCAAATTGTCTGTGCCACTGTCTTGACAAAGCAGCTGTGCTCTGAAAATGATGACATTTCTACCCCTCTGGGCTAGAAAAGGAAACTTCTGTCCAGGCTACACAGATCTCTAGTGACATTAAAAGAGATTTTCATGAAGTGGAAGGCAAACACCATTAAAAGCTGTAATTTTTGCTCTTAAGAAATTATGCATATTTAACCAGATGTCTTTGAACTCATGCCACCTACGTAAAAAAACAAACAGCTTTTTTGAGAATTTGAGGATTATTTTACATGAGAATTTAATTTGTTTTAAAGGAAATGAATATGGATGAGGATATTTGAATAGGTTTAGTGTGTTTGTCAGTCACAATTGCCAAGCCGGGACTAATCTTGGTGATTAGTAAGGGTAGTGATGAAAAATATGCTTGTACCCAGTGTGTCTCCTGATTGGCAGTTTATTGCTCTTGGAGGACCAGATGTCAAAAGCCATATGCTAATACTCAGCACTGAACAATCCTCTGGTTTACCCTTTAAAATGCACCATCATCATATGTCAACATTCAGCACAGAACAATCCTCTGGTTTATGCTGTAAAATGCACTGTGGTTGTCACTGCTGAGCAGTGAGTGAGCAGCAGCCCTGAAAGACAAGAAAGAGCCCTTTCAGGCAAAAGTAGCATTTGCTGCAGCAGTTGGCAGAGGGGAAGTGGGGGCTGCTGGGGCTGCTCCAGGCTCTGCTGCTGGCTCCTGACACCTTATGGCGACCATCAGGGTAGGGGACATGAAATATTTTACCTAAATAACACTTCATACTTATTTAAACCAGGAATTATTTTCTCTTTACACAGCATCTGGTATAGTGTGGTTCTGCCTCATTACTGGAGGTGCAGCAATGGAGTTACTAAATCAGATTTAAAAAGTGTGTTACGTGAGAAGTGCATTAAAAAGAAAAAAACCTTTGGATATTAATGACTTAAAATGTCTTGCATTTATGTAGAATTTGAGTTCACAATCTTCTTGAGCAGGGGAAGTTTATATTTTACAAAAAAGCATGGAGGGAAAAATACACCCTTGAAGCATTTCGCTTAAATAAAAACAAAGCCAGGTTCTGCCTGCAGTTAAACCTTCCAGCCTCAAAAATCAGTGATACAAAGTTTGACTGAAGGTAGGATTACAATAGGTTTATTCTGGTACCGCTTTCCATATGCCAGATATATTAACCATAACAATTCCAGGTGGTGTTTGCCATAATACCAAGGAAATAATTGCCAGAGCCATCAGCATTTGCTGTCCACCTGATCAAACCAGGACAGCAATGGGCAGATCTCTCTCAGGACAAACCAGGCCATAGAAATGCAGAGAACCAACAAGATTTCCAGCCACTGCCAGCAATAAGCAAACCCACCAAGCCATTCTTAAAGGCAATGTTTTTCTGTAACACACTGCTGCAATTTCCTTAGGATTATTCTGAAGTTTTAATTCCTTCTGATTTGATAGGTGCTGCAGAAAAAATCCTTCTATTTCAAAGATCAGTTGAGTTAAACAGCACTCCCAGTGGCTGGTCTTACAGGCTGTTAATATCATTTTACATCCCTTTCTCTTGTACAGAGACTGAAACGAGCAGAGTTTTGTACCTGCATAATTCCATCTCCAAGTGCATCTACAGTCACAGCCTAAGTGGGAAGTGTCTCTCTGAAACATTCCCATTCTCGGCTGTATTTTGATGCAAGATGAGAATTACAAAAACCTTACCCAAAAAAAAAAAATACTTGAGTTTTTTTCTTTAAGGAGAATACCCACGTTTCAGTGTGTCAGAGTTGGAATTTCAAATTTTTGGAAAGTTGGTCTGGAGTACATTTAAATTGGAGGAGAAAATACTCAGTGATAGTCCTGTTCCTGTACAGCTGTACTACATCTGGCATAAGCTTCCCCTTCACTCTGGGCTTCGGAGAGCTCTGTCACATTCTAAAGGAGAGCTGACAACATGCTCTGGGTGAAGGAGATATTAATCCAGTTTTTATGCTATCCCACTCTCTCTATTTTCTCAAAGTAGCAATACAGTGAGGTCATATGCTTTTCTGTAATGATTGTCTCATTTGCACCATTTAATGAAATACTTTTCACGAGTTGTATAATCCCACACTAATTAAAGAGGGCTTAATAGACCATTACAGCTCCATTAACATCACCTTGTGTTCCTCTTGGAAGGTGTCATACCCAGGGAGGCCTGAACAGGAAGGAGCTCAATGGGGGTAAATGAGCTTCTGGAGGCACATGGTCCTGTCTGTCTGTGGGAGACAGTTTGAGGACAAAAGTGTGTGTGTGTTACATGCTCTGTAGTATGTAGATTATGTTAATCTTGCTGTTATTCCCTCTTTGTTTTTAGCTTTGTTGGGAGAGGATCATGGCAGAACATGCTGGAAGGTCCTGGGCTTCAGAAGATACTGTTGGAGCAAGAGGTATTGACCACTGTGACTGTGCTGTTGGGATTGTGATGGCTGAGGTAACAAAAAGACTTATAATGGCATCTTCAGAGAGTGCACATACTCCTGCATAAGTAAGTTTAAAAGGTTGTAGACTGTGTGGCCAGGGAGTGGTGCACAGACGGAGGTCTTTTACAGGGCTTTGAACCAGAGTTGGTTTGGAGCCGACCAGCTGGGAAATGCAGGCAGAGCTGGTATGCAAACCCTGAGCCCCAAATTATTTCTGTGCCCTGTAACACCTTAGTTTTAATGTATTTCTTGAGAGCTGGTTTAGTATTTCACTAAAGGCTTTGACAGGGTGAAGCTTCAGTAAATTTCAGAAAGACTCATCTGCTGTCTTAGTCTGGTGAGCAGAATGTGCTCTGAGATGCTCCAATGATTTGTAAAAACTAGTCTTGGGCTCCCTGAATTTTCCCACTGTTTTTCAGTCTGATAGTTTTATTAACTGCTTTTCTAGTACTGTATTATAACTTCATTAATTTATTTGGTTCAGGCTGTAATACTGACCTGCTGAGCTGTGTTCTACAGTCCTAGCTTTTAAGAATAGTAGCTTAAGAGTTTATTGAAAAGACTAACAAAACTACAGTGTTCTGTTTATGGGCAACCAAACTTCTATAAAGGATGTAGGCTAAAAAGGGGTATATTTTCAGTAAGTAGGATCACTTGAGTTTTTTGTTTCACAAAGGGAGAGAAAAATCAGCCAGGATGAAACTTCATTATGGTTTTCCTGTCACATAAATGAGAAATGCTGAAGCCTTCTCCTATGTATTATTAGTCCCTTAACAAAATTATTTATAGTTAGGATGAGCTCTACATAGACACAGATATTTTTCTCATGTACTTTGGTAAGGCGATTAATATCAATGACTTAAAATGTCCAGAGCATTGCATCTCAGGAGAGCCCTGCCCCTGAAAGTGGTTTACAAAGTCACTTACAATCTTGCTGTGAATCATAATTGATTAGCTGCTTTAAACACCAAAATATTTATAAGAATCTAGCTGAAAATCATGAGCTGTCAAGATCTAAAGGGCTGAGGGAATTGTCTGCTATTATATTGGATCAAACTTTTTTAAGAGGTAGGAATACAAGGAACCGTAACTACACACAGATAATTATCTCTAGGGATGTTAATTAATTTCTGCCTGCTAAAAATCACTTGACTTTGGATTTAACAAAGATGAAACTTCCCTTACATTTGTTACAACACCATATATTCTGCAGCATTAGCGCTAATATAATAGACATCTTTTATTTTTCAGCATATACTCTAAGAGGTCATGTAATTTTAAAGTTTCTGATTATTCCAAACTTAATGATTCTGGGGAGAAAGATCTCTCAGGTTTGATTCACTAAGTCTTAACAAGCAATGCAGATGTTACAAGTCACAGTCTTGTAAGCCCTTAATTTACAATTCTTTTGAAGCACACATTTTATGTCTGAGTCACCTTGCTAGCAAGTGCACTTGGTGGAAGGAGGATGGTGCTCTCAGGGGGGTTATTCAGGCCCTGTTTGTTAAGCTGACTTAGAATGACCCTGGTATAGCCGAGACTTTCAACATGTATTTGAAACCCCATTCTTTATTCTGGTTCAACCCCCACTAAACCCAGAGCCTACTCCTTAGTAGCTCATAACACTCTGTCACTTTGGGGATGCCAAAGGAGATCACTTTTTCAGTGGAGCTGGGGAATCCCTCTTTCTGGAAGAGGCTCTGGGTAGGACACCATCTCCAGGTGCTCCAGATATGCTCTTGGCTGTGTCGAGCTGCCCAGGCCCCTGTGTGAGACAGAGGCAGTGAGTAAAGACAAATGACTCTGAGCAGGGAGGATGCTCAGGTTTGTGTGCTTTCATAATCTGGTTTTTGATACTGAAAACAGCATTCTGATGTCCTGAGGGATGCCTACCCAGGGTAAAACTGAGAGTATGCCTGGATATTGCTAGACTTGCCTTCTGAAAGGGTTCTTCTGAAAAATGTATGTAGGCTGGACAGGATGTGGTCTCACCATTTTCCTGACACCCTGGTGGATTTTCATCTGAAGGACTTATTTCCTGATCCTGACATCATTCCTTATGGGGTCTTCTGAAAAGCAGCTGTCATTTTGGCCTTTTTTGTGTCCTCTCTCCATCTCAGTGGAGAAGCAGATGGAAGCTTTGGGCTTCTTCTCTTTTTAGATATAGTATGTTAGGAACATAATGGCTTATGTAGCAAAGGATGGCTCCTAGCCAGGCCAGAGGACAAAACATTTGTTTGCACCATATGTGGCCCAAGTGCTAAACTTTAAGGAATGTCCAACAGCTCAAAGTATGGGTATATGAAGAGTTTGTGCTCTGTAAGACAGGTGTGATGAGATGTTCCAGCTTGCAGGTAAGTTCTGTGTGTAAGAGGAAGTGGCTGCTGTAGGTAGCTCTTCAGTGCTTACTTCTCCCCAGGTATTCCATAGGACCCTTGGCAAACCTGACAGAACTTCAGTCCCTCTCTTCTTCTGTTTATTTAGATCCAAATGTGTCAGAAACCCAAACCCTTTATTTTATCTTCTTTTGCTGGATTTATCATTTAGCCCCATAGTCTGCGTATCCTAATTGTAACCGCAATTTTTTAAGATTGGAGGAAGGAGGACACAGTTTATCAGTGCATTCATTTTGATTTCCTGAGTATTACTGTAGACAATATTCTCCCAATCATAGCTCTTTGGAGGCTAAAGAAATAAGAAGCATGGAAACTAGAGCTCAACTGAATTACTTGTGCTAAAATAGCCCCATGCTCCTGCAGGGCATTGTGAATCATTACACTTGCGGCTTTAATTTAGAAGTGTAAGTACTTTTTTCATCCCTCAATCCCTGCAAAGCTGTTTCTGAGGCAATTCCTGCAACTTTTGGACAGTCCAAATTGATCCCAGGCTCAGAGCAGTCCTGAAATCCTTTACAGGTCCCTGTGACATCTGCTGTTCCCAAAACGGCTGGAGTGGCCATCTGTCAATTTTAAGTCTGCAAATGCCAAGGAGCCAGGATGAAAAAAACCAGGAGAAGGCTGCAAACCCTTCCCAGCTGTGT
>WAAG01087260.1:0-19604 GCA_013390105.1 Tichodroma muraria | reverse complement strand
GTGTGCTGAGTGTACCCACAAAAATATCCTTTTGCTGAGTCACTTTTTTATGATTGTAAAGTGGCATTTTAAAAATTGACAGCTTTCTGGGGAATGACATCTTTAAGCTCAGTCACATGAGTAGACTCAAGCATTAAGGTTGTCAGAATTACTGTGATGTTCCACATGTGACCACATGGAACATAATTTAAGAACTGTATTTAATTATTTTTTTCTCCACCATCCTATATGTGTAGAGTTGTTCCTGTGAAATATCAGTGAAAATATTATTTCAAAGATAAGCTCTTAGGATGTTATCAATAGAAATTGGAACATGGCAGTGACACTCCCACAATCTTCCTATCAATTTAAATTGAATTAAATTCAGAGTATTGAAAAATTCTGTAGCTAGCAAGTGAATCTGCTTTTATTGAAAAAAATCCTATTGTTTCATAATGTTCTAGGAAAACAAATTTTCAGTGTAGAATCAATCCTTCATGATGCAGTTAGCTTTCTCACATAAATTTCATGCTCTCTCTAAGTGATCTAAGTTCAGTTTGTCTTTAAATATGTAATCACTACATTCAAAAATACCAAGTGACATAATAAGTTTTGAAGAGATTGCAGATTTTAATATCCAGTTGCTGTTAATAGCATGTCCATTTATTTCGCAGTACATCTAGGCACTTCTCCCCCTAGAAACAGAGATTGTGACTCACAAATATCTGTCTTACTCACTGACATTGTGTTGGGTTCTGCTGAAAAACATACCTTTTTCCTAATGACATAACAACTATGAAATATGAAATTAAATAATCAGGTGCTAATTGCATACCTTAGAAAAATAGTATAACCAGACTATTAATATGTATAATGTAATTAGCTTTTTGGCAGACATTTAATTGGGTTTATGTTTTAAAAATGTAAATAGCTAGTTACTGAATATTTTAGGGAAGACTAGCTTTGCCAGGGTGTAAATTTCAGTGGCACCATGTCAGCAACATTTCAAAAATTGCAATTCATATGAAGAACTACAGGTTTGAATCTGAACATTGGTATTCAATTTCTTCTTATTAAATCTTATAATTGTAAGTATTTTGTCTTTTTTAATTTTACACTATCAACATTCAAACTTTGGAAATACTGATTTAAATGTGTACTAAAGTTTCCATCTGAAATTTCACAGCCTAGCAAATATTTGTACTTGCATATTTTAGGCAGTCCTTGTGCAAGTATATTGCAAATACCTTTCTTGTTGTAAGCATGAAGGTATGGTGATTAATCCTGCTTTGAAGAACAGACACAAGAATAGATTTCTGTCTCAGTCTCTTTAGATCAGTATTTTCTTTCCCTGAGCAGTATAGTAAAACTTTGGAAACATAAGACAGGAACTGCAGTACTTACGGGAACAGAAGAGATGTGGTGTTCATTTTAGTGCCAGTAATGATACTTGCAGTAAGTACTTCAAATTGTATTTTTTCAAATTGTATCTTTTTACTTAAGTTTTGTAGTGCTTTAGAGGTGAATTGTTTGCAGGGCTTTGGCATTTGGATTTTCAGCACAAACTAATTTTCCATGTAATTAATTTTTTGTGAGTTGTAAGGTCAGGATCAGTCTCTAATGTTGAATAGGTCATTTGTCTGACTATTGCATTGATGGAGGGATCGAGAAAGCATTTGTAAAAGCAAAAAAAAAGATTATCTTCCCTGGTTATAATCACCTGTTTTGCGTGTTATCTTTCAACGTGTGTACAGACAAAAATCCTACTGAAATAAATATGCTCTCTTTTTTATCAGTGGTAGAATTTCTAAGTGAGAATTGGGCACTGATTCTGGATGCTCAAGCATTTAATTGCCAAAGGACAGGTTGTACATGTACCTGTACTGAGGGCAGCTAGGCAAGTTTTCATGGACAGATGTGCACATCAACAGTTGCTCTCTGCTTATTCCATGGGGTTGTCTCTGGCTGGCTGCCATTGCTTCAATGTATGTTCAGTAAGAACACTTTTCTGATCAAATGGATAAACCTACTGTTTATCTCATAGGTCAAAAATACTTGGATTATTCTCTGCTGGAGGTCTCAGATTCTCTCAGGTGACACGCTGAGACTTTTGGACTGTGTAGATGGGCGAGGGGATTGACATTAAATACACTCTGGCCAAGGTCTTTTCTTTCTGCCCACTGTGTTAGCTGAGGGGAAAAGTGACCGTTCCACGGCCGTCCTTGCTGGAGGTGCTCAGCTGCAGACTGAGGATTTTTGTGGTAGTATTTCAGAACTGCTTTGGGTGTTACTGTGGCCTGGTTTGAGAAGCTGCTTCAACAGGGAAATGGGTGAAGATCAGACTGTTAGGTGAAGGTCCCAGCATGAATCAGGGATAAATTCTGTCTCTGTTGGAGAAAATTGCAAAATGATCCTTGATTCAGAGAAGTCAAGATTTTGCTTAAGCTTTTTATGCTTCATTCATTAAATCTGCCTAAGTGGCATGGGAAAATTTGCCTCAGGGGAAATCAAGTTTGCCATGTTTCATGTCTCTGAGGACACGTAAAACACTGTATCCAGTGTATGCATCACTGTACATGAGAATATGCCTCCTGACACTTTTGACAAAATTCAGATTACGTGGATAGCTTACTGAAAGTCACAAAAACCCTTCAAGCTTAATTAGAATATAAATATGACTAGCACAAGACAGAATGATGCAGAAGCTGAGACTTTAAACTTAATAAACCAAAAATTGTTTTTAAATTTTGTAGAAATATTTTGTAATTAACAACCTGCACGAAGGATAATTTTAATCGTAGATGCTGAACAAAAAAGGTGAAATTCCAGAGTATTTATTATTCTCTTTTAAAAATGGTTATGTTAGTAATTTTTTCTTTTTAGATTTGTTCTAGCTTGTGACAATAATTTAAAAGTTATTTTAATGATTTTGATTTTATACTGTTAGGGTTAATATATGAGAAACCTCATTGTGATTAAATGCTAATCTCCGTATGTTATTACTTAGTAGAAATTTGAGTGGCTAAAGTAGCCTTTTATTCTCAGAGATTGGACCTTTTTTGTAGAAATAACATCATAGCACACCTGTCTGCCACTGACATTATTGACCTGAAAATTAATAGGACCTAGCAGCTCATAGGACGGAAAGAATATAAATTTTAATAACCTGGCCTTGATTCACCTGTGCCTCAATGTAGAAGCAAGTCAGATACTGCTCTGCATGGTCAAACAGGAGCACCAACGAAGATTTCCCTTCCCTTTGGCTCCTAGGATGCTACAGCCTACTGCAAATAATTTGTTACCATGTCAGTACAGATCCCCTGCTCCAAGCTGCCTTGCCTGTGGTTCCCTTGGGTGCCCTGCTCATCCTGGCATTCACTCTGACCTCGCTCGTGCTCCTTGCAGCAATGTTCGCTGCGCTTAGGTGGGAACAATAAAAGCTGTGGAAGCAGAGTCAGAGAATGATTTGGCTTAGTCTGTACCTGGAAGGTTGCTCTTTCATTTTGTTGTCCACCAGGTATCACATACTCCAGCTTGTTCCATTTGTGATTCCTAAGGCACATGTTTCTGTAGTGCCTCTCATGTAGTTTTGTTTTCTTTTTCCTATGTAATTCGGTATTCCTTGAGATCTTACTTTTCTCCTTTTGTCTTGGCAGTCATTCAGTTTGATCCCTTTGCTCCCCTTGTCCCTCCTCAGTAGTTTCTGTGTTAGTGGTTATTCTGTGTTAGTGTGGGAAGGTGGTTCACCTTGAAGATTCATGAATAACTCTGAAGGGTATGTGCACAGAATCTCTTTGAAATGATGAGTAATGAAATAATGGAAGCAAACAAGTGCCACAGTGTTGGTTGAATGCCACAGTCTTTAGTTGATCGTAAAGGTTTGGTTGTGAATTTGGTTTGAATTTGCTCTGAACTTCACAGACAGGAAACCTTTTCAGTATTTTTAGGGACTAATATTTTCAAATACTTCACTTTGTGAAATCCCAGATGAAACTGACATAAACCAATTTGCTGTTATTGGTGAAAGCTGCTAAATTGCAGCCTCAGAAGACAGAAACATTCCTTTTTTAACACACAGTTGTACTAGTACTGAGCAGCTTTTTTGTTGTTGTTGTTTTTGGGGTTTTTTTCTTTTTTTTTTTTTGCCTTGTTGCTAATTTAGAAATATAGGTCAAATTCTTCCCTCCAATAACCACAGCTTCATTCTCCATCAGTGGAAAGAGTTGTGTATCTGAGCAGGTCCTTTTATATTCCATGTCTCCCAGCTTTTTTTCTTTTGTCTGGTCCTGATCTTGTGATAGAACCATGCGTACAACACCTCTGGATTCCTCTGGAGGAATCTAGGAAATTTGGAACAGAAGTGCTGGTAAAAACCCAAATTTTTAGCCCACCTACGATCTGGAAAAATCTTTTGTTAAAATGCAGGATTTTTTTGGGAGGGCAGTGAATGATCAAGGCTCTTTAAAAAGTTCTTAACTTTAATGACTTCAATGAGATGCTCTTATCCTGCATATTCAGTGTGTCCTTAATGTTATCTTGGGTCAGGGATATTGTTTTTATTTTTGTCTATATATTTTTTTTGTAATCTACACTAGAATATAAATTACATGTATTATCTAAAAAAAATTTCGAAGGTTTTCTTGTCAGTTCCTCCAAATTATGGCACAGCAAAAAGGTGAAAAATGGGTTTTGGGCAAAACATAACCCCAAACAGCAATGTAAACTGTTGATTTAGGAAGGATTCTTTTGTCCTTTCTGCTTTTTCTCCAGTTCTGCCTCCCTGCTGCACTACAATAATGAATCATGAGTCATGTACTCTCTACACCTACACAATTCACCATAATCACTTTCTTTCCTGTAAGGAAAAAGGCAATTTTTTTAACCCTACCCGGACTGATGATTTTCTGTCTCTACCTCACTGTTCATTTTTGAGAGGATCAAGAATTGGATTTGGTTCAGCTCTAACTGTCAATGCATACGAGAGGCTTCAAAGCAGAGTGTTTTCCAGAGGAGGGAGAAACCCCTCTGGTCCTGCTGAGGTCAGCAGTCAGCTGAGACTGGGCTTGAACTACTGGCAAAGTATTCTCTCTCAAGGCATCTTGCCTTTGCAGCGTGTTTCCTCAGGAGGTCACAGAAGCCTGCCTTTGCTCTTTCTGGAGGTGTTTCACCACCCATCTCTTGCCTTATCTGCCCCTTCCCTCCAGGCTTGTGAGCAGGCATCTGAAAGCCTTGGTGTCAGCAGGTGCCTTAGGCAGATCCAGATAATCCCAGGTGGAAGGCAGCACAAGCACATGTACCCTGAGCATCTGGTGCTCGTAGATGTTTAGATCCAGGACAATGTTTTTTTTTTTTTACACAAATGCCACCAATTTGGCTGGTTCACTAAGAAGCTCTAAAGTACATACTTGAGTTCCACATTCCTGGTGTAACATGGAGACCTGAAAGAATTTCCATGCTTAGAGAGGCTCTTCTCCATGGTTTATGCTGTTTTTAATTTATGTTGCAATTTTAAAAGACATAATTGGTTTAGATAGCAGTGAGCCATAGGATTTATCTGGTTTTCTTAAGTTTTTCTATTAACCTTACATTAGCATCAGTACTGTTTTATCATAGAAAGACTATGATTTTGTTCTTGCAACAACACAGTCTGTACTCAAATATTGATTTATTCCAGATGTGCTGCTGGGAAAGCAAAACATGAAAACATGCATTAGTATTTTCAGTATTAGGATTTAGGAGAAAGTAATGTTTAAAAACAGACCCACTGAGAAAATACAGTAATACACAAATATTATTTACTATGTGAAAGGTTATTAAAGAAATGCAATGCACTGAATTGATCTGCTCTACAATGACCTTTATAAAATGCTACACATCTACTGGTAAATTGTATAAAGATTGTTTTTAATAAAAGATTATTTTGAATGAAATTGCACATAGCTGGGGAACAAAACCCAGAATATAAAGTTAGTTCAGATGTATGCATTTATAGCATAAGAAGCTTGTGGTTTATCTTCAAAGCATTAAAACAGAGTTAAGGTATTTAAGGATTGAAGAAATAATAACCCTTGTTATAAAGCATTCTTTTTAATTTTTACAGGATTACATTAAATCCAAATGATATTATAAAATATTTAAAAGGGGTCCTATTAATTATAATTAACTTTGAGAGAAAGTGCATATAACCATGTGGAAAAATCAGCATCTCCCCTCAACTTTTGAAGAAAAAAGTATTGTGCTGCGTCTTCAGTTTGTGGAGGTATGAATTCATTGCCCTAGAAAAGACAGATATGAAACATACATTATTAATATGAATACGTCTTGTAGAGACATTTCTCAGAATAAAATCTAAGTAGAAGTGTTGTTTGGGGTTGTGTTTCAAAGGAGAAATTTCTCCTTATATTTAAATTTATTTTAAGAACTCAATAGCAAATTAATAATCCAAAATACCAGGCTCAGAACAGCAAGCATTTTCTGCATATCCCTTGGGAATGACAGAAGAAACATCTAGAGATGGTTTTCAGAACCTGGGATCCTGGGTCTTTAAAACCAGAAGCTTATCCTAGCTACCTATCTTATGCATTAAATAAATGAAAAGAAAAAGAAATGTAGTGGGATTTCTAAAGCTCTGAAAACACATAACCCATTATAATTGATGGTGCTTGATGACTTAACTTAGGTACTTATGGAAATCCCATTACAATTATTTGAGTGATGTGACTTCTCAAGGGAAAATGGAGATAGAAAGGATTTGTAAATGTTTCCCTTAGTTTAGTTTAGGAATTTAGATCTTTTTAATGGAATGCTAGAAGTACAGAATTTTTTATCCCATTGCCTCCCATTCTTCGAAAAACAATTTTAACACAGAAAACACACTCATTTGGTAGGGAGAGCAACTTGTTACGTTCCCCTCTTAAACCCCGTGTCAGTTCTGTGTGAGAATGGTTGTTAGGTTGAACCTGATGTCAGTGGTCTGGACCCTGATGTAACCTGCAGTTGTTACAATTTTCCATACTTCAGTGCCTTTCTAGCCTTGCCAAAAGAATGAGAAATTAGGATCTAATTGAGCTAGGTACTGTGAAAATGTATGGCAGGGCAGAATTATTTTACAATATTTGAGCAATATTCAGTCATTTTTAGTTAGCATCCTGATGAAGTAAATAATAAAAGATACAAAAAAGTGCTTAAAGTTAAATGGGAGAAATGCCCATATAAAATGAATTATTCTCTATAAGGATATTCTGGATAGTGGAGATAGAGATGGGTTAGAGATGCCCTTTGATTTTGGAAATTTTAGTCCTTTCTTTTTAGAAATTTTAGTCAGTTTTTCCTGAGATCTGCCCTGCTCAGTCCATTTTTGACCTTCTAGTCATAGCAAATTTAGAGAGCTCTTGGGAGACTCTTGTTTAATAATGCCTTGGACAATTTGTACAGAAAACCATACATTACATCCTGGGCTCTAGTTCATAATACCTACCATGAAAAGGTTACTTGAAGTAAGGTAATACAGTAATTGGATTTCTTTTGTATTTCCTCTTTCTTTTTTTGCTGCTTCTATCATTCATTGTCATTTTGTCAGCAATTTAGAATTCATTACTCTTTTGTTCCCAGAGGGTCTCTTTTTTACTCCACAGTTGTGAACTTTTAATAAACCAGAACTACTTAACTGTCAGATATTTTGCTTTTTGCTCTATGATTTTTCTGTAGAAAACTATTGCTTTTCCCCTGTCAGCTTCTTTTCATCTTATTTTTCTGAACCTTGTTACAAGCACCTGCCTTACTCCGTGTGTTTATTGAAATTATGCCTAGGTAGCACTCTGCTGGTCTCAGTAGATTCACACAGAAAGAGTAAAATCTACTTTGCTTTTTCCTGATGTCTATTTCAGTTTCCAGGTTCCTGTTTTGTTTTTTTTCAGTGTGAACTGATTGTGTCTGTATAAGGAAAATTGCTGTGGCATTCAGACACACAATGAATGTTCTGGCACTGTATCTCAGTGTACTGAATAAAGAATAGTGTGGACTCAAGTACTGGTTTCAGCCCTGGAAATTAATTGAAATGTGAGTCTCAATCAGCATTTCCTGATACAGGTACAATGTGATCACTGACGTGGGAGAAAACTAGGGTTAGCATGCCCACTTCTACCACAAAGCAGCAGGAATGTACTTAGTTACTAAACCAAAAAAAGCAATCTATTTGCACCTCTGGAAATTACTAAAGTCTTAGGAAGGGTAAACCCTTCCTTTCAAAGTGTTGTTTTGCTTTTTCTTCTATCCAAGGAGGGGGATAAGGAAATGTAAGGTACTACATTGCTCATGTCCTTCAGTGTCTTTTAAATTAATATTTCCTTGTGTCACGCACTACTGACTGCAATGCATTTGAAATACACAAAAGGCAGCAGTACTCTTTAAACCATTTCTCGGGTTAAATGTGATAAGCAAGAAGAAAGATGTATTTAACAAACAAACTAACTAACTAATAAATATTTTTCAATTTGTGGGCATTGTTTTAGGAAAATCTCCTCACTCTACAGGAGTAGTCTCTCAAAAATTGATGCTTCTGCTTTCTAGTTTCCTCTACATGGATCAAAGTTAAAGGAAGTAACTATATGGTGTCCACAGTCTTTTCCTCAGCTTTTTTAGCTCTGCCTCTGCAGAGAATTCCTGTCAGTGTTGAGTTTCTTCGATGTTTTGTGACACATGCTGCCGTGCTGTGTTTTCTGCCTCCTCTGGAGTCTCCATGGGATTAGAGATCACGTGCTACCTTAGCTTAGTGTTCTTGACCTTTTTCAGATGATTGACACTGCTGAATGATTACAGCAAAGCAGCAGTTATCCATGAGCTGTGTTATGTTCATTTCAAGGCAAAAATAATGTTATTTGAGATGAGTAATCTGGGCTGTGTCTTTCTGCTGAGTAAATGTAGGAGACCTGCCTGTAGTGAGTCATGATTCCTTTCCCATTTGTTCTGGTTAGTGGTTCTTTCTGCACATTTCTGCTGTGCTCTCCCCCTTCTAAATGCTTTACTGTGCTCTGATCCTGTTAGCCCACATAGCTAAGAGACCTAAATATTTTGGGCTTGATCAGCAACAAAATATTTGTCAGGCTTGAAGGCAGCAGGCATGCAATATGTACCTTCTTATGTACTTAAAAAAATAAAACAGAAGAAATGAAAGCACTCTAAGATACCAGCAGTGTATTTATGATGTGGGCATGTAAAATTGTGTAGGGATTTTGTGCTCTTGCTTACATAGTGTTCTATTGTTTTTTTGGTTTCTTTCTTTTTTTTTTTTTTTTTTTTTTTTTTTTTTTTTGCANCTTCTTTGTTTTTTATTCAGTGAATTTCCTACATGAATTCTGTCAAGGTTTGGCTCATAAATAGGAATGAGTTTGGTAAAGTTCTTATACACACAAAGCAAACAGCAACTTTACCAAATGTTCAATCCAAAGAGATCCATGTGTCTCTTTATTTTACTGTTTTGGAAGACATTTAACAGAACACCTGTCTGGCTTTAATGAAAGTTCACATACAAAGATGTAAATTTGAAGGCAAAAAAATAAATCTGGAACTGCATCATAAGGACTTCAGTACTGGGATTTCTTCCTGTATCAAGGGGTTGTGTATCTGTGATGCTTAATCATCATCATTCAAATCAATACCGTTATGACTATTAACTTTAGAATAATCAACTCTATATAACTTCAAAATTATCATAAGAATGATACTACTGGTGCTATTAAGGGTATTTATATTGTTGTTATGTTGCCATATCTCCTTTCTCAAAGGTACCTTTTCTTACCTGTAGGCCATCGAACGTTGTTCATTGGGGTTCACGTGCCCCTGGGTGGAAGAAAAAGTCACCGACGCCATCGGCACCGCGGGCACAAACACAGAAAGAGAGACAGAGAGCGAGATTCAGGATTAGAAGATGGGAGAGAATCTCCTCCTTTTGGTAAGACAGATTTTGGTTTTGGATAGGTCTTTAAATAATAGACGTCAGCATGATTATGCATACTCTGTCCTGTTATCACTTGGACATGACCAGCAGCAGGGTTTTGGAGAATCCACCAGAGGCTCTGCTGGTGATTTGTTCCTTTGAACAAACGCACGGAAGGGCAGCAGCCAGGGGCAGTCAATACATGAGAAAGCTCAGTAGTTTCTAGCTCTGAAGGAGTACTGTGGGAGACTGTTCCTAAGTGTTCTGTCAGACTGCAGTCACCACTGAGGGAGGAAGGGCTTTTTGGCACCAGCTGCCCTCAGGGTAGGCTTTGGATTTTCTGCCCACAAAATACAGAAGAGTTGTGGTCCTTTACAATTAATTTTGTAATAATGTCGATGTTACTGAAGCTGCAGCATTTTATCAGATTCAAACCATGATCTAGGTTGTGCTTACCATTTTCCTGGCATGACACTGCAAATGTGCCATTTTAACATGAATCTGCTGACTGTGGACTTGAGAAAAAAGCAGGGAAAAATACCTTTTAGTAATCAAACCTAAAGTTCTCAAAATTTTAAGTTAGAAAACATTACAGAGAAGAGAAGAAGGTAGTCATAAAATGTTAGTCAAGCTTTGTCTCAAAACATGAGAGTATTACATGCTGTTCAAAAAAAAAAGTGCATGTGATGAAATGTCCAAGGCCATGGAAAGTGTTTAAAATATAATGGAAGCATGTGTAGAAAAAATTTGCTAGTGTGTTTTTAAATCATTAGGGAAATGTGCCAGTGTAATTTCAGCTTACAGATTAGTAATTGTAAGACTTTCTTTTTTGTCAGAAGTTTGTATTATGTATGTGGAAAGCTTTTGAGCAAGTATATTGTAAGTGGTGATGGTTAGATCTTGAAATTCTCAAATCTTGCACAATGGTTTATTATACTGAGTAAAACAAAGTCAAGACTTTTTCAAACTTAGCAGATACAAGTTATGTCTTGAAGACTGAGCATTGAAGAAAAAATTGGCTGTGGTGGTTCTGTCTGGAATGGATTTCAAATGTACAAAGACCCAATACTATATTGAAACCAGTTTCTTGGAAAAAAACAAAGTTCATAAATTATTAAAACAGTTTTCAAGAAGAATATGCATATATACATATAAAGTCAGATTAAAAAGAAACAATTGAAAGTTACATTAGCCAAGAAGTGAGATATCTTGAACTATGAAACAGTGTCTTCTGTTGAGTCATCTGGTTTTATTTAAGTGCCAGTATGTGACACATTTTGGCTGAGAACTTAGCTCTGTTCTTTCAACTTCTGGAGACCTAGGCTTGTGTCCTCCTTAATGTCAAAAGTGAAAAAAAATAAGAGATTAACTGTCTGAATCTGTTCTTAATAGTCTTTGAAATTTGTGCATACAATAAAATGCAATGTCCAACATAATTTTGTGTTAGGTAAATCAGCCTATGTTCAAGGGATCTCTGAGGGTGAAATAGCAGTAATATGAAAACAAGATAGTTTTGAAGTGCATTTGTAACTTGATGTCCACTGCACTCGTCCTCTAGCATACCTCAAGAAATGAGTACAGACCTGCACTTTTTAAGTCACATTTTCACTTCTAAAGGTATTATAGCTACAATCAAAGGATGTGTGTAAGTGGTGTCACTTGACAGGTTACGGGCCAGAAACATGGAAATCTTTCCTGGATTCAGACTGCTGAAGATATTCTTCAAAGTGCTTGGTTGGTTACAATTCAAAGAATCCAAAGATAGAACCAAAAATTTCGAAATATCCAGTCTTCATGAATAATTATCTGAATAGTAAATTTTGAGGGTTTTCCCCTTTGTCTATCTGACTCCTGGAAGTTTGGCCAGTGAACCAGATTTTAAGCTTTGACATCTGTCCATCCAGGTAGAAATGTGGCATTCTATGGACAAGAGTTACAGGGATTTGCATAATGAAGGCAAATCTTAAAATTTTACAGTGATGGTAAGGTTAAGCAGAACAGGCAGACAAAATAATACAGAGATGAATAGTAATCTATATCCACCTCCTTCTTTTACTATGATTAGGTTTTTCCTTACAGGAGTTTCAGACAGCTTGTTGTACTGCCTGGGGAGAAGAATATAAGCATAGTTTTTCTATTCTATATTTTTCCTTATTCCTCTATGCACAGAGGGAGCAACAGATACTTCCCACAATAAATCTGAATCAACTAAACCTCAATAAGCTTTTTAGCTCTTCTTCCCGGTGACTACATGTTTCTAACAGTAACCAGAACTGAAGGAAGCTTGAAGGAAGACAAATGCACTTCCTTTTTTTGATGTCTAACTCAATATGAAGGACTGTATTACCTGAGAGAGTAGATCCAAACTAGTCCCTTAATTTATGAATCATTCTGATTTAATTGAGCAAGAAGAAATGCTTAGCTCCATCTTTCTATCGACACCTTTTAATGCATTTCTGCCAAATAGTAGAAGGCTGTATGCTTGGGAACTGTGAGGGAGGAGGGGAAAGAAAAAAACATTTTGATGAGCAGGTGCAAGAAGAAAAGATGGAGAAAATAAGCACTGTGAGACCAACTGATAGAAAACAGTGCTTTGAAGTAAGTCAGAAAAATACATAAGGATTTTTATGATACAAGAGAATAAATTAGCAGTGTTTTGAAGCAGTGAAGTATGAAAGGAGATATAATAAAAGCAAAAGATCCAACAACTGAATAATAGAGATTCTGGAACAAGTAAAGACCTGAAATATTCAGTTAAGAAGTGCTCCACACTGCTCAGTTAACCCAGCATGGAATGGAGGATTATTTTTTGTCATAATCTGTAGCTGTATAATTTATAACTTTATCTGTGCAGTACCATCAGGTGCAGATCTTGCTCTGCTATCACTGTTCCAGGGAGCTGTGCAGTGCACCTTGTGCTGTGGGGCTCTGCGGGCCCCGTGCAGAGTGGACAGGTGCTGCCTGGTTCTTGTCCAGTAAAAACCAACTTCTTAGAGTGTTTTCTGTGTGTCAGCATGGGTAGAAAACACCTCTAGTCAGTGTAATGACAGTAGGGGGAAGCTTCCTGGTAATCCCTTTGAATCCTTGCTGGGAAAGCTGTACCAGCTACTTTCTGGGAAGGTTTCTGTAGAGAGTAGATTTTTTAGAACATTCTGACATCAGCTCATAAGCTTTTTTTTATCTCCTACTGTCACTTTTCAAAAATAACCTGAGTGTTCTCAGAGTACAGATTCAGAGATGACTCCAGATTAGACAAATAATAAGCAGAATATGTACTTAGTGGAATGAAAGACAGTCCTGTCATTTAGGAGCATAAATCAGTGACTTAGGTTTGAGTTTTGTTTTCCCTACACCTGATTCTCACTGTCTGTCTGTTGCCTCTTAATGAGATGGGATTGTAGAAGGTGTTTCCATTTTGCAATAATGATGTGCCTGTCAATTGCACAATTTGCAGATTACATGGTTTGCACCATTGGGAAGCTGTTTTGGGGAGTAAAAATTGTAAGCTAACTGATTTCAGTGGTCTAGGTTTTCACCATCTTGTCTCTTAAGTTTCTTCTTTTTGAAGAGAAGGAGAAATTCAGTGAATTTATCTACTCTAGTTAAAAATGCAGTTGTGCTATTTGTTTTAGTGGAGAGGTTTACTGTTCTCAGCTGAAATGCTGCTTTTGTAATTAAGGCTCCAGTTTCATTTCAGCCTTAAGCTCCCCCTCTCCACAGTTTTCCTTGTGGGGTAAAGTATTGTGACTGCTTTGTGAATTAAATTAGGGAATTGATGCAAATTAAAACTAATTTGATTAAAAAAAAAGCTGTTTCTAGCCTGGGGCATCTCCTTGGTGCTGCTTGTGAGGGCAATGGGTGCCAGCCCCTGTGAGCTGCAGGGCCACAAAGCTCCATCAGTGCCATGGGTCGTGGTGGCACTGAAAGCCTGGTGCAGATTTCCCTTTGGCTGCTGGGGTTGCACTTGCTTGTGTGCATGTGGATTTTAGTGGCAGTTTTCTGTGGCTTTTTTGGTGTCTGTTGTTTGCCTGTAACCAGTGAAACAGCTCTTTGGTGCTCATGAGTTAAAGATATTTAAGTAGCTGTTTTAAAATGGTGGAATAGGAGGACTTTGGCTCTTAATAGGGTGTCGTTAAGGCCAGGTTTTGTTGAGGGTTAAAGTGAACACAGCTGTGAGAGCTGGGGTTTGATTACAGCCTCATGTGTGTCCTGTATAACTAGACACTGTGGAAGCTCGTGGAAGGTCTGGTTTGTTCTTTTAAGAAACCTAGATTTACTAATCCCTAGTTTTAAAGAGGCTTAAATTTGTAATTCACGATATTGGATGTAGCAAGGCAAGCAGAGCAGCCCTGGAGGTGAGCCTGACACAGGACTACACATGCAGGTCAGGAAAGACTCTCGGAAGGTAATGCAGGCAAAAAAGTGAATTGCAAAGTGGGGCTTCTCTTGGTTGGTAGAAGGACCTGAAGAAAGTAAATCTAAAAGACTCAGCTGGATATATTTGGTATGTAATCTCAAGTGCTGATGGGTTATTAGTGGGGCAAATTTAATTGTTTGTAAAGAATATGGCTGTTACAAGAATTCACCTACTCTTAACTATAGGCTTGTATGATGAACGATGAACTCAAAAATTTGAATCTGTGGGCAGCTGTGGAACAGATTGCTGCAAATCTGGATTAAAATAATGTATCATAACTGCAGATTTAAGAATCTAGAAAAAAGAAGGGAATTAAAATCTAGGAATTGTCCATATTGTCAGATCTGAAGGATTTGATTATTTGCTGTAGCCCTGGGTTGGTGGATATAATTCATGTCAGGAAAATGCTGGGATAGTTTCCTGAAGTAGATTGTACCTGTAGGGATAAAGTGCCAGAGAATAACCAAAGGAGTATTTTCTCCCAACCCAACAAGTGATTTCTAAGATCTGTGAAGAGATTTTAAGAAGTGTATGATTGATTGCTGTTTTATGTGAGCTTTAGTAATGCAAATTTAGTTTTAACTTTTACTAAGTTTTCTAATTAATAAAACTGAATTTATGTTCCTTACCTGTACTGATTGCTGAACTGAGAGCAGGGTTCAATCTGCAAAGGAAGGAGGTTAAGGGAGGCTCTCCATCTACCACTTCTGCAGTGAGTGCAAGCAGGAGGATGACTTTTGTTTTTGTCTGAAATGATCCTTTCTTTTCTCTGCTCCTGTGAATTTTCCACCATTTACCCCTTGCCTTGTAAGGGATTGTTATCGATGTCAACTGTGTTACACCTGTTAATTCCCCATCTGCAGTTTGTCCTGTGCAGTGATTAATAAAAAAAAAATAGTTTGCATATTTAACATTATTTTAATGTGAATGTACAAGAGCACAAAGCATGGATTAAATCTTGTATATGTTGCTTATCTGAATTTCTGTAATGAAAGTTTTATTTTAATAGTTAGCATGTTTTCTAAAGTGGGAAAAGTAATCTCTTACTCATTTATCTGCTGACCCCAGCAAGAATTATTTGCCTACTAATTCTACCCTTAAATGCAGGCTTGACAGGCTGAGAAATACAGAAACCTGCTCTGACAAGTGAGCTAAGGGAATGTTTCCTAGAAATACATTTTTGCACTCTTTCTAGAGTTTACCAAGAGCAGAGGATAGAATTTGGATGCATTTTATATGTACTGAAAGCTGTGTTTCTGCTTGTGATATCACCTGGTGGATTGTGTGCAGTTCTGCCTGATGGCAGGGAGGTTTGTCCCAGGTGAAACCCTGGCACTTACTGAGGAGATGTGGATTACTCTGACTGGTGTAGTGGAACAGTGTGTTTGCTGGGCTGAATTTATGTGAAGGGACTGAGAGTGATCCTCCTTTGTTATCCCAGATCAAGTTTTGATTTTACCTTGTTCCCTTAGGCAAGAGGGAGCAGCCCCGACCCAGAGCTGTGGTTGCACTTGGGGATGTTTCAAATGGGGGAAATGCTCGTTATGATTCCTTTCTGCTTGTCTTTTGCAAGGTGGGATGGTGCTGTGGGACACCGTTTGCCACTACTTGCACTCAGTGCTCTTCCATGGGGCAGCCCTTTATTTCCCTCTGGAAATTAGATTATTAGAAATTCTGGCTGTCAAATCTGCTGTTTTGGTATGTCTATGCCCACATCTTGCATTTGTTTTAGGGATTTTGACGCCTGTATAAGGTGTCATAATATAGATCAATATGTCAGGTTTCTGCAGGGTCATTCCCTTTTCTGCAGCACTGAGTCCCACTTTTGAATTTGTGTGTGTTCAACAATAGCTTAACCACCAGATCTCAATTTTCATCCTTTTATTAAACCAGTGGAATTAGCCAGATTTTTAAATGTGGAATACTCAGAATTTGCATGCATGCAATGAATTTGAGGTATCAGAGGTAGTTTGGATGCAAGTGCTGCATGTATGAAATGAGCACAAGCTCAGAGAAACGCAGGGATAAAACACAGGGACTGCTGGAGCCACAGCAATCACAAAGCTGCTTCAATTTTCCTGAGACTGCTCGTTAGCCGAGTAGGAATGCTTGTTGATGGTACTCCAGCTATTGTTGAGTACCGGGCTTTCTACCCAGTTCTAGCTGGTCATGGAGGATTTAATGAACTAGTTACTTAGGAGACTCATCAGCTGCTTATTGTGAAACTTTAAATTCATGTTGCTTCTGATAATTCTGATATAAGACAACTACAGTGATAGAAATACCATTGTAACTGAGACTAGTCTCAGTCATTAATATTTTTTAAATAGTAATCTAGATTGTTGTCATTATTTTTTAGAAATAGCAATAATAGTAGGAAGGATTTTTTTTTTTTATGCTGGCTCTGCTATTTGAAGTAGGGATAGACAAAAATAATATTCAAGCCAGTTTCTCTTTGCCTAGATGGCAGAAAACATTTTGTCCTAGTTTGCAAATATTATACTTCTGCACTTAGGATTAAGTTATGACAATTTGACTGTCAGCAATTGAATTACTCTTCCATACTGATTTTGAATTACATATTACTAATATTATATATAATATGTTAATGTCATTTTTGGTATTTATTACTCCTATCTCTAAGAGTCTAAGAGCCAAGTCTATTTGGCATTGCTAATGAATAGTCCTATTAATTCAGTTTTACAAGTGGAACCAACAGATACATTGTTTTTATTATAATTTTCCTATTCTTTATGTCTTTTAGGGTTTTGTCCTTGAAATAAAATTACTGTACCATATAGCAAATGATAACTTTTTTTCAGTTTCCAGCTTCTTGTCAGAAAATGAAGCTGTGACTTGCAGGTTTCAAATACCAATAGAAATCACAGCAGTAAAGAAAGACAGAATCTAGCAGCTTTTTTTACTGCTTTGTTAACAAGGAAGAAGATAATTCCATGCATATTTTGTCATTTCTATAAATGTGGTGCTTAGGGTGTGGTTTGGTGGTGGACTTGGCAGTGCTTGGTTAGCAGTTGGACCCAATGATGTTAGATGTCTTTTCAACCTAAAAGATTCTGATTCACTGCTGTCAGTCAATTAGCTTGTTACACAGAAGACCCAGTAAGAGCAAGTTACTGCAGGAAGGTGATTCCTTGTTACTGCTCACCTGACTTCAAGAGATTTCTGATCCTCTGCTTTTCTTCCCACGCTGAAAGCATGTATTTACGTGAGGATCATAGCTGTCACAAAGCTGCAGCTCTGCTGTATGACACTGCTCATTTATTACTTAACAGTAGCAGCTGCTGTAAATCAATTCTAGTGCTGATTTTATCAAGAGTACAGGATGTTCCTGGCAATCTTTATTCTCAGATTCTAGCTGCAGTCCGGCTCTTACCAAAGTAGCTTGTTTTCCATATTCAGTTAGTAGTCATATGCACTAATCCTTTGTAAGTTCCTATCTCACTGAATTTTGTCCTTCTGGAAATTAGTCCTTAGAAGTTGCACACTTCTTAACTAGAATGTACTTCCTAGTCTCAGATTAAAAGGTTTCAAAGAAAAAGAGGACTGAACAGTGAGAGAGAAGAGAAAGCAGAGAAAGGTTAAAGTGGAGGAATTTCTTGCTGTTCTTCAGTGATTTACTGAAAGTAATTCCTGTAGCTGTACCCCCTGCAGTTCCATCCTCTGGTGCTTTGTAGTACCTGAGCCCATATCTCTCTTCCTTCTCTCCTTTATTTCTCCTTGGGTTTAATTTCCTTGCTTTATGAAGGAGTAAATAGGCTTTACTGTACTATATCTTTACACTCTGTTTAAGCAAATAGACCTCAGATGAAAACTGTCATGTTTTGTTTGTATTTCATTGCTGTAGCAAGTTTAGTACTACTATCAAAAAGGTATCTCTATTGCTGAATTTAATTTTCTGTGTCAGTGGCCCATTTCATATTTTTGGATCAGAGCTGTATTTTCTCTTTAATTAAGATTCAATGGGTGCAATAATCTCATTTCTTTCCAGAATTCAAAGAGCTTGAGGAACCTGTGCTGTGATGCTTTTTGCTGTCTGTTGGAATACCGTATCTTGTCTTACAAATATGTTATAGAACTGAACTTCATTTAGACAACATTCAAGGAATCACTGAGCTGTTCTGCTGGATAATCAGTTTTTCAGTTGACTGGCAGCCTGGCCTCTCTCAGCTCTCACAAAGGACTTTTGGTTCCTTTCAGAAATCTAAAATACATTAGCAGAAAAAGCAGCTATGTATTGCTAGAGATACTGTGTTTCGTCAGTGTTTGTTCATTTGAGATTTGCATTTAAATAAGCAAATAGGATATAGGATTTTTTTTAATACAGCACTTGAGCTATGAACATTGAATATACATATACTTTAAGATGCTGTGTTAATTCTGCAAAATTTTTGAGTTAAAAAATAATAGTATGTCTTCAAAAATATATTTAGCTATCTGCGCTGAAAGGTTATGAAGAAAATTAAGCAGTAACAGTATTGAAAGGGGAGGCAGGGACAGGAAGAATAAAATGAGGAAGCTGGGACAGATTAAGAAGTTGTGTATCTCAAGCAGCCTAACCAAGTAGAAAGAGTTAACAAAAGGGCAAGGGTCAAGTCTGGAACTGTATATTCACATTAGGCAGGTTTCATTTGTTTTCTTTCTCCTACAGCAAAGATTTCACATTTAGTATTCTAGCTTTGTGACCTGAGATAGATAGATCTGCAGGTGTAGACTTATAAAGTGGCAAAGTAGTTTTTCCTAACACTGAAGTAAGACTTTTATCAGCTTTATTCAGCATTATCTGTGTTGCTTTCTGTGTTCCTTTTTTTTTTTCTTTTTCCCCTGGGAGATAGCATTCCAGCTTCTAATAGACCATGTTTCTATACATCAGGTTATATCTTTGGAGGAGTTTTTTGAAATGTGGACTTGACAACTACAGTAAATGAAGAGATCTCAATCTGTGTGTGTGTGTGTGTGTGTGTAAATGAGTGTTCTTACAGGAGAACTGTATTTTTTTGTGTGTGTGGTAGTAAGTGATATGCATGAGAACATCTGGATAATCTCATAAAATTTGTTTTCTCAGGGCAAAAAAATTGGTGTTTTGGACTTGATATTTTTGTTTTTCTCCAGATACCCCATCACAAAGGGTGCAGTTTATTCTTGGAACAGAAGATGATGATGAGGAACACATTCCTCATGATCTCTTTACTGAGCTTGATGAAATCTGTTGGCGTGAAGGAGAGGATGCAGAGTGGAGGGAGACAGCAAGGTGAG